>CM059783.1:20815165-20900165 GCA_030435695.1 Brachymystax lenok tsinlingensis | reverse complement strand
GTGTGTCACTAACAGAGATTACAGCCAGCGTCACAGGATCAGCTTCTTCCCACCACCACTTCCTCTTCCTCTCTGAGGAGGGAGGCAGACAGACCGAAGACATAAAGACCCGTCTCCTCTAATTGGTTCATCAGTGGGCCACCACATCCTCCATCCACAACCACAAACCCCGTGCGCTCATAAATTACGGCCCCAAATTGAGCCTGTACGCTTGTTCAATGTTCAGCCTCTTCACTTGTGAACAGGCCAGCTACTGAACCGTTTATCTTCACTACAAAGGCATTCTGTATTAGTTTCAGCCCCCGAAAGCCTCCACTGAAGCCACAGAATGGGCCTCTCTGTCGGCCCAGACGGGTAGGAGAGGTTAGCGATAGGATACAGACTCCATTGAACTGGACTTCATTTTCCCACACCACTCAGATAGTGATGTTACTTCTCCAGTCAGTACAAAGAACGCCACTGACTGGCCACCCTTCTGACAGCTTGGCGATAGGACAGATCTAGGGGAGAAGCCTTAAGGAGGATGCTGGGAGAATATAAGCTGATTTTAAAAAAGACATACATTTTGTATTTGTCTATAGATAGATAGTATGGAAGAACCTTGTGAAAATCGAGGGAATATATACGCTGCTAGAAAGGCGTATAATGTAGTGTTCTATAGATTATTCTATCAGCCATATATACAGTTGAAGTCGGAAGTGTACATACACCTTAGCCTAATACATTTAAACTCAGTTTTTCACAATTCCTGACATTTAATCCTAGTAAAAATTCCCTGTCTTAGATCAGTTAGGATCACCACTTTATTTTAAGAATGTGAAATGTCAGAATAATAGCAGAGAGAATGATTTATTTCAGTTTTTATTTATTTCGTCACATTCCCAGTGGGTCAGAAGTTTACATACACTCAATTAGTGTTTGGTAGCATTGCCTTTAAATTATTTAACTTGGGTAAAACGTTTTGGGTAGCCTTCCACAAGCCTCCCACAATAAATTGGGTGAATTTTGGCCCATTCCTCCTCACAGAGCCCGTGGAACTGAATCAGGTTTGTAGGCCTCCTTGCTCGAACGCACTTTTCCAGTTCTACCCACACATTTTCTATAGGATTGAGGTCAGGGATTTGTAATGGCCACTCCAACACCTTGACTTTGTTGTCCTTAAGCCATTTTTTGGAAGTATGCTTGGGGTCATTGTCCATTTGGAAGACTCATTTGCAACCAAGCTTTAACTTCCTGACTGACGTCTTGAGATGTTGCTTCAATATATCCACATAATTTCCATTCATGATGCCATCTATTTTGTGAAGTGCACCAGTCCCTCCTGCAGCAAAGCACCCCCACAACATGATGCTGCCACCCCTGTGCTACACGGTTGGGATGGTGTTCTTCGGCTTGCAAGCTTCCCCCTTTTTCATCCAAACGAGGATGGTCATTACGGCCAAACAGTTCTATTTTTGTTTCATCAGACCAGAGGACATTTCTCCAAAAAGTAAGATCTTTGTCTCCATGTGCAGTTGCAAACCGTAGTCTGGCTTTTTTATGGCAGTTTTGGAGCAGTGGCTTTTTCCTTGCTGAGCGGCCTTTCAGGTTATGTCGATATAGGACTCGTTTTACTGTGGATATAGATACTGTTGTACCTGTTTCCTCCAGCATCTTCACAAGGTCTGGGATTGGTTTGCACTTTTCGCACCAAAGTACGTTCATCTCTAGGAGACGGAACGCGTCTCCTTCCTGAGCGGTCCCATTGTGTTTATACTTGCGTACTATTGATTGTACAGATGAACGTGGAACCTTCAGGTGGTGGAAATTGCTCCCAAGGATGAACCAGACTTGTGGAGGTCTACAATTAGTTTTCTGAGGTCTTGGCTGATTTCTTTTGATTTTCCCATGATGTCAAGCAGTTTGAGTTTGAAGGTAGGACTTGAAATATATCCACAGGTACACCTCTAATTGACTCAAATTATGTCAATTAGCCTATCAGAATCTTCTAAAGCCATAAAAGCCATGAATTTTCTGGAATTTTCCAAGCCATTTAAATGCACAGTCAATTTAGTGTATGTATAATTCTGACCCTCTTGAATTGTGATACAGTGAATTATAAGTGAAATAATATGTCTGTTAACAATAGTTGGGAAAATTACTTGTGTCATGCACAAAGTAGATGTCCTAACCGACTTGCCAAAACTATGTACAATGCATTAAGCTCACTATACTACTGTACAAGGCATTCATCTCACTATACTACTGTACAATGCATTAATCTCACTATACTACTGTACAATGCATTAATCTCACTATACTACAGTACAATGTATTAATCTCACTATACTACTGTACAATGCATTAATCTCACTATACTACTGTACAATGCATTAATCTCACTATACTACTGTACAAGGCATTAATCTCACTATACTACTGTACAAGGCATTAATCTCACTATACTACTGTACAATGCATTAATCTTACCATATTACAGTACAATGCATTAATCTTACCATACTACTGTACAATGCATTAATCTTACCATACTACTGTACAATGCATTAATCACACTATACTACAGTACAAGGCATTAATCTCACTATACTACTGTACAATGCATTAATCTTACCATACTACAGTACAGTGCATTAATCTCACTATACTACAGTACAATGCATTAATCTCACTATACTACAATACAATGCATTAATCTCACTGTACTACTGTACAATGCATTAATCTCACTATACTACTGTACAATGCATTAATCTCACTATACTACAGTACAATGCATTAATCTCACTATACTACTGTACAATGCATTAATCTCACTGTACTACTGTACAATGCATTAATCTCACTATACTACAGTACAATGCATTAATCTCACTATACTACAGTACAATGCATTAATCTCACTATACTACTGTACAATGCATTAATCTTACCATACTACAGAACAATGCATTAATCTCACTATTCTACAGTACAATGCATTAATCTCACTATACTACAGTACAATGCATTAATCTCACTATACTACAGTGCAATGCATTAATCTCACTATACTACAGAACAATGCATTAATCTCACTATTCTACAGTACAATGCATTAATCTCGCTATACTACTGTACAATGCATTAATCTCACTATACTACAGTACAATGCATTAATCTCACTATACTACAGTACAATGCATTAATCTCACTACACTACTGTACAATGCATTAATCTCACTATACTACTGTACAATGCATTACTCTCACTATACTACAGTACAATGCATTAATCTCACTATACTACTGTAAAATGCATTAATCTCACTATACTACTGTACAAGGCATTAATCTCACTATACTACTGTACAATGCATTAATCTCACTATACTACTGTACAAGGCATTAATCTCACTATACTACTGTACAATGCATTAATCTCACTATACTACTGTACAAGGCATTAATCTCACTATACTACAGTACAATGCATTAATCTCACTATACTACTGTACAATGCATTAATCTCACTATACTACAGTACAATGCATTAATCTCACTATACTACTGTACAATGCATTAATCTCACTATACTACTGTACAATGCATTAATCTCACTATACTATAGTACAATGCATTAATCTCACTATACTACTGTACAATGCATTAATCTCACTATACTACTGTACAATGCATTAATCTCCCTATACTACTGTACAATGCATTAATCTCACTATACTACAGTACAATGCATTAATCTCACTATACTATAGTACAATGCATTAATCTCACTATACTACTGTACAAGGCATTAATCTCACTATACTACTGTACAATGCATTAATCTCACTATACTACAGTACAATGCATTAATCTCACTATACTACAGTACAATGCATTAATCTCACTATACTACAGTACAATGCATTAGCATATTATTTGTTCACAGTGAAAAGAACATCTGCCACAAAGTAAAAAATAAAGGGGGATTTTTCTCCTGGTTAAAGCCAAAGATCAACGCTAAATGAATCAAATCCTCTGATTATCAATTCTTATCTTTCATAAACCATCTATAAACCATATTTGTACTTAGCTCATGACAGACGGAAAGAGATGATTTCTTTTGATTTTCCCATGATGTCAAGCAAAGAGGCACTGAGTTTGAAGGTAGGACTTGTAATACATCAACAGGTACACCACCAATTGACTCAAATTATGTAAATTAGGCTATCAGAAGCTTCTAAAGCCATGATTTTATGGAATTTTCCACAGCTGTTTAAATGCACAGTCAGCTTAGTGTATGTAAACTTCTGACCCACTGGAATTGTGATACAGTGAATTATAAGTGAAATAATCTGTCTGTAAACAATTGTTGGGAAAATTACTTGTGTCATGCACAAAGTAGATGTCCTAACCAACTTGCCAAAACTATAGTTTGTTAACAAGAGAAAACTAGTTTTAATGACTCCAACCTAAGTGTATGTAAACTTCCGTTTTCAACTGTATATGCATATATATATACAGTACACACGCACAAAGGGCCCTAAATTAGATTTCCCTGTCAAATTAATCACTTCATGAAATTAAATATGGGTTGTGAATGTGATTGAAAATGTACAAAGCTGCCAGGCATGGAAGAAATATTTCAGTTTCCCTCCCACGTAATGCTGAGTATAGATCTTTGAAGCACACACACACACACACACACACACACACACACACACAGAGCACACGCGTGGCAGAGGGAAGAATCCGTCACAGACTGACAGAATCTATTATGCTCTCAGAAAACATGTTTAATAATCATTGTTATGAGCTTACATCTGGTTGGTCTATTTAAACGACTCTCAACATGTGACCATAGAAGTCTTAAAGCCATTGGTTGTTTGGGTGAGGAGAGAATGGGGCGTAGTTGAATGGTTACTTTGACCTGAATCTCAGAGCAGATAAAGATTTCATTGGTTGGGATCCTATTTTAAACCTCCTGTACAATGCATTAATCTCACTATACTACTGTACAATGCATTAATCTCACTATACTACTGTACAATGCATTAATTTCACTATACTACTGTACAATGCATTAATCACACTATACTACAGTACAATGCATTAATCTCACTATACTACTGTACAATGCATTAATCTCACTATACTACAGTACAATGCATTAATCTCACTATACTACAGTACAATGCATTAATCTCACTGTACTACAGTACAATGTATTAATCTCACTATACTACTGTACAATGCATTAATCTCACTATACTACTGTACAATGCATTAATCTCACTATACTACAGTACAATGCATTAATCTCACTGTACTACTGTACAATGCATTAATCTCACTATACTACAGTGCAATGCATTAATCTCACTATACTACTGTACAATGCATTAATCTCACTATACTACAGTACAATGCATTAATCTCACTATACTACTGTACAATGCATTAATCTCACTATACTACAGTACAATGCATTAATCTCACTGTACTACTGTACAATGCATTAATCTCACTATACTACTGTACAATGCATTAATCTCACTATACTACTGTACAATGCATTAATCTCACTATACTACAGTACAATGCATTAATCTCACTATACTACTGTACAATGCATTAATCTCACTATACTACTGTACAATGCATTAATCTCACTATACTACTGTACAATGCATTAATCTCACTATACTATAGTACAATGCATTAATCTCACTATACTACAGTACAATGCATTAATCTCACTATACTACTGTACAATGCATTAATCTCACTATACTACAGTACAATGCATTAATCTCACTATACTACTGTACAATGCATTAATCTCACTATACTACTGTACAATGCATTAATCTCACTATACTACAGTACAATGCATTAATCTCACTATACTACTGTACAATGCATTAATCTCACTATACTACAGTACAATGCATTAATCTCACTATACTACTGTACAATGCATTAATCTCACTGTACTACTGTACAATGCATTAATCTCACTATACTACAGTACAATGCATTAATCTCACTATACTACTGTACAATGCATTAATCTCACTATACTACAGTACAATGCATTAATCTCACTATACTACAGTACAATGCATTAATCTCACTATACTATAGTACAATGCATTAGCATATTATTTGTTCACAGTGAAAAGAACATCTGCCACAAAGTAAAAAATAAAGGGGGATTTTTCTCCTGGTTAAAGCCAAAGATCAACGCTAAATGAATCAAATCCTTTGATTATCAATTCTTATCTTTCATAAACCATCTATAAACCATATTTGTACTTAGCTCATGACAGATGGAAAGAGATTGCAGATTTGCCTCCAAAAACCAACTTTGTCAGTCAAAGTCAATTTAAATCCTACCAAATATTTTTAAACAGTAACCTGTAAACCTCTCCCTTCACAAACTCAATTGGATAAGAAGTTGCAACACTTACTGTGTGAAGTCCTGATGATCAATTCTTATCTTCCATCAACCTTCATTGTACTATAAAGGAAAGGGAAAGGGGGATACCTAGTCAGTTGTACAACTGACTGCCTTCAACTGAAATGTGTCTTCCGCGTTTAACCCAACCCCCCCTGAATCAGAGAGGTGCGGGGGGCTGCCTTAATCGACAGCCACGTCTTCGGCGCCCGGGGCTTGTGGCAGTTGGAGAGAGAGTTTGGGACGATTTTCCTCCTAGAAAACTGCCACATTTCACTCAATGTCAATGTAGATCTCCCCAAATGTTTTTTAAACAGTGACCTTTGAACTCTCCAATCACAGACCCCATTGAATGTGGTGATTTCCCAACAAGAGCTTTGGCTTTAATTCGCTCTCTCTGGACACAAGCAGGTCTTACATCTTCAGTCAGGATACAGGCCACCAGTGGAATTTACTGAGCAATTAAAAATGGCACAAACGTCTGACCTGCCAAGCCAACAAAGGGTGTGTGTGTGTGTGTGTGTGTGTGTGTGTGTGTGTGTGTGTGTGTGTGTGTGTGTGTGTGTGTGTGTGTGTGTGTGTGTGTGTGTGTGTATTTCTGCTGAAATACAGCTACTGAAAACTACTGTACTACCGGACCAGTATAACTATTTGTCCCTACTTGAGAAGCTGGTAAACGTTACTGTACTACCAGTCCAGTAGAACTCTGGGTCCGTCTCCTTCTTGACCTCCCCACTCACCCTACTGTTGCCCATGGCCAAGGGGTGGGTCTGAGTGGCTGCTCTGGGGCTTCATCCATCTCTCACTGAGCCACTATTTAAATAACCTGCCCAATTTGATATTTCAGCACTTCATCTTCAAACACAATCAAAATGGATGGATGATGATGAGAGCAGATATCTATTCAGCATTGCTTCTACAGAAGCCTCACAGCAGGGGTCTTTATCATTAAGTCATCATAGAGGGTAGAGAGTGGAGGGGGGAGGGAGAGTAGGGGAGAGGTGGAGAGACGTAGAGAGGGGAGAGAGGTGGAGAGATGGGAGAGGGGAGAGGAATGAGAGCTGGAGAGGGAGAGAGCTGGAGAGGAAGAGAGGGGAGAGATGGGAGAAGGGAGTGGGAGAGGAGGGGCGAGGTGGAGAAGGGAGACAGGGGAAAGGAGAGAGGTAGAGAGGGGAAAGAGGTAGAGAGGGGAGAGCGGAAAGAGGTAGAGAAGGAAGTGGTGGAGAGGGGGAGAGGGAAAGAGGGAGGAGAGAGAGGAGAGAGGTGGAGATGGGAGAGAGGTGGAGTTAGAGGAAGGTGAGAGGGGAAGTGGAGACGGGAGGGAGAGGGAAGAGGTGGTGAGAGGGGAGGGAGAGGGGAGAGGCTGAGAGAAGGGAGGGAGAGTGGAGAGGTGGAGAGGGAAGAGGTGGAGAGATGGGAGGGAGAGGGAGAGGGAGAGGAGAGGGAGAGGTGGAGAGGGGAGGTGGAGTGAGGGGAGGGAGAAGGGAGAGCTGGGGAGAGGGGAGGGAGAGGGGAGAGGTGGGGAGAGGGGAGAGGGGGGAGAGGTGGAACATGCCATGTCGTCTTTCATTATTCTCATGGTTCACGGCGTTACGCTTCAGAAGATCTCTGGCACAGCTGGTGCTGTCAAAATGTCTCTCCTCTCCTTTCCTCTCTTCTCTTCTCCTTTCCTCCTGCCAGAGGTGTACCAGGCCAACTCTCTTTGTTCTGTATATGGAGCGTGTGGTAGTTAGACTAACCCTCACTGGGTCATCAAAACCCTAACTTTCTCCACAGGACCATGGGACCTGGGCAGTGAGTGGGCGACCAGAGATGACCACTGCTGTTAGTCCATCTGGACTGGCGGTGCCATTGGGCTCTACATGGTTTTGACCATTATTAACTGACTGAATGGCTGACTTATTAAGGCATTGATGAAAAAGACAAAAACACAGCAATCTGGATTTCACCATCAGGAAAACAACAACAGCTGTTCGAGGTAGTCACTATGGCAACCTCACGTACTTACCAGAACCATTAGATATCTCCTGTATGAAATGTCCCCCATTTTCCAATCCATCAATCTCTAACCAGTCATGTTAATTTAATGTGGTTCCTGATCTGATAAAACAACAAGCACAACCATTGCAGCTATATGCTGAGAGCTGAGGGCAGGGTCCCCCCCAGACAGTGGCTATATGCTGAGAGCTGAGGGCAGGGTCCCCCCCAGACAGTGGCTATATGCTGAGAGCTGAGGGCAGGGTCCCCCTAGACAGTGGCTGTATGCTGAGAGCTGAGGGCTGGGTGCCCCCTAGACAGTGGCTGTATGCTGAGAGCTGAGAGCTGAGAGCTGGGTCCCCCCAACACAGTGGCTGTATGCTGAGAGCTGAGGGCTGGGTGCCCCCAACACAGTGGCTGTATGCTGAGCGCTGAGGGCAGGGTCCCCCCTAGACAGTGGCTGTATGCTGAGAGCTGAGAGCTGGGTCCCCCCAACACAGTGGCTGTATGCTGAGAGCTGAGAGCTGGGTGCCCCCAACACAGTGGCTGTATGCTGAGAGCTGAGGGCTGGCTCCCCCTAGACAGTGGCTGTATGCTGAGAGCTGAGGGATGGCTCCCCCTAGACAGTGGCTGTATGCTGAGAGCTGAGGGCTGGCTCCCCTAGACAGTGGCTGTATGCTGAGAGATGAGGGCAGGGTCCCCCTAGACAGTGGCTGTATGCTGAGAGCTGAGGGCTGGGTGCCCCCTAGACAGTGGCTGTATGCTGAGAGCTGAGGGCTGGGTCCCCCCAACACAGTGGCTGTATGCTGAGAGCTGAGGGCTGGGTGCCCCAACACAGTGGCTGTATGCTGAGAGCTGAGGGCTGGGTGCCCCAACACAGTGGCTGTATGCTGAGAGCTGAGGGCTGGGTGCCCCCAACACAGTGGCTGTATGCTGAGAGCTGAGGGCTGGGTGCCCCCAACACAGTGGCTATATGCTGAGAGCTGAGGGCTGGGTCCCCCCAACACAGTGGCTGTATGCTGAGAGCTGAGGGCTGGGTGCCCCCAACACAGTGGCTGTATGCTGAGCGCTGAGGGCAGGGTCCCCCCTAGACAGTGGCTGTATGCTGAGAGCTGAGGGCAGGGTCCCCCTAGACAGTGGCTGTATGCTGAGAGCTGAGGGCTGGGTGCCCCCTAGACAGTGGCTGTATGCTGAGAGCTGAGAGCTGAGAGCTGGGTCCCCCCAACACAGTGGCTGTATGCTGAGAGCTGAGGGCTGGGTGCCTCCAACACAGTGGCTGTATGCTGAGCGCTGAGGGCAGGGTCCCCCCTAGACAGTGGCTGTATGCTGAGAGCTGAGAGCTGGGTCCCCCCAACACAGTGGCTGTATGCTGAGAGCTGAGAGCTGGGTGCCCCCAACACAGTGGCTGTATGCTGAGATTTGAGGGCTGGGTGCCCCCTAGACAGTGGCTGTATGCTGAGAGCTGAGGGCTGGGTTCCCCAAGACAGTGGCTGTATGCTGAGAGCTGAGGGCTGGGTGCCCCCTAGACAGTGGCTGTATGCTGAGAGCTGAGGGCAGGGTGCCCGCAACACAGTGGCTGTATGCTGAGAGCTGAGGGCTGGGTGCCCCTAGACAGTGGCTGTATGCTGAGAGCTGAGAGCTGGGTGCCCCCTAGACAGTGGCTGTACGCTGAGAGCTGAGGGCTGGGTGCCCCCTAGACAGTAGCTGTACGCTGAGAGCTGAGGGCAGGGTGCCCCCAACACAGTGGCTGTACGCTGAGAGCTGAGGGCTGGGTGCTCCTTAGACAGTGGCTGTATGCCGAGAGCTGAGGGCTGAGTGACTGCGTCCCAAATGGCACCCTATTCCCTATATAATGCACTACTATTGACAGTTAGACACCAGGGTAGGAAGAGGGAGGTAGACACCAAGACAGAAGGAGGGAGGTAGACACCAGGATAGGAGGAGGGAGGTAGACACCAGGATAGGAGGAGGGAGGTAGACACCAGGGTAGAAGGAGGGAGGTAGACACCAGGGTAGGTGGAGGGAGGTAGACACCAGGGTAGGAGGGAGGTAGACACCAGGATAGGAGGAGGGAGGTAGACACCAGGATAGGAGGAGGGAGGTAGACACCAGGGTAGAAGGAGGGAGGTAGACACCAGGATAGGAAGAGGAAAGTATACACCAGGGTAGGAGGAGGGAGGTAGACACCAGGGTAGGAAGAGGGAGGTAGACACCAGGATAGGAGGAGGGAGGTAGACACCAGGATAGGAGGAGGGAGGTAGACACCAGGGTAGAAGGAAGGAGTTAGACACCAGGGTAGGAGGAAGGAGGTAGACACCAGGGTAGAGGGAGGAAGGTAGACACCAGGGTAGGAAGGAGGGAGGTAGACACCAAGTTAGAAGGAGGGAGGTAGACACCAGGGCAGGGGGGAGGAAGGTAGACAACGGGGTAGGAGAAAGGTGGTAGACACCGGGGTAGGTGGAGGGAGTTAGACACCGGGATAGGAGGAGGGAGGTAGACACCAGGGTAGGAGGAAGGAGGTAGACACCAGAGTAGGTGGAGGGAGGTAGACACCAGGATGGGAGGAGGGAGGTAGACACCAGGGTAGGAGGAGGGAGGTAGACACCAGAGTAGGTGGAGGGAGGTAGACACCAGGGTAGGAGGAGGGAGGTAGACACCAGGGTAGGAGGAGGAAGGTAGACACCAGAGTAGGTGGAGGGAGGTAGACACCAGGGTAGGAGGAGGGAGGTAGACACCAGGATAGAAGGAGGAAGGTAGACACCAGGGTAGGAGGAGGAAGGTAGACAGCAGGGTAGGAGGAGGGAGGTAGACACCAGGGTAGGAGGAGGGAGGTAGACACCAGGGACTACAATCATGTGTCTTTGTCTTCTGTAATGTCTTCAGGGAACATGTTGTTGAATCTTGACTGAGGTGGACGATGAGAACATGTTGTTGAATCTTGACTGAGGTGGACGATGGGAACATGTTGTTGAATCTTGACTGAGGTGGACGATGAGAACATGTTGTTGAATCTTGACTGAGGTGGACGATGAGAACATGTTGTTGAATCTTGACTGAGGTGGACGACGGGGACATGTTGTTGAATCTTGACTGAGGTGGACGACGGGGACATGTTGTTGAATCTTGACTGAGGTGGACGATGAGAACATGTTGTTGAATCTTGACTGAGGTGGACGATGAGAACATGTTGAATCTTGTCCGAGGTGGACGATGAGAACATGTTGTTGAATCTTGACTAAGGTGGACGATGAGAACATGTTGTTGAGTCTTGTCCGAGGTGGACGATGAGAACATGTTGTTGAATCTTGACCGAGGTGGACGATGGGGACATGTTGTTGAATCTTGACCGAGGTGGACGATGGGGACATGTTGTTGAATCTTGACCGAGGTGGACGATGGGGACATGTTGTTGAATCTTGACTGAGGTGGACGATGGGGACATGTTGTTGAATCTTGACCGAGGTGGACGATGGGGACATGTTGTTGAATCTTGACTGAGATAGACGATGGGGACATGTTGTTGAATCTTGACTGAGGTGGACGATGGGGACATGTTGTTGAATCTTGACTGAGGTGGACGATGGGGACATGTTGAATCTTGACTGAGGTGGACGATGGGGACATGTTGTTGAATCTTGACTGAGGTGGACGATGGGGACATGTTGTTGAATCTTGACTGAGGTGGACAAGATTCGATATAAAGGCTCTGTCTTATGTTAATGTCTTACACAATAACAGTTAGTTGAGCTGACCGTTAGTCCTGGTTGGCGGTTCAAAGCTGGGAAGTAGAGATATTTATTTTATTTTTATTTTATTTCACCTTTATTTAACCAGGTAGGCCAGTTGAGAACAAGTTCTCATTTACAACTGCGACCTGGCCAAGATAAAGCAAAGCAGGGCGACACAAACAACAACACAGAGTTACACATGGAATAAACAAACGTACAGTCAATAACACAATAGAAAAAAGTCTAGATACAGTGTGTGCAAATGAGGTAAGATTAGGGAGGTAAGGCAATAAATAGGCCGCAGTGGCGAAGTAATTACAATTTAGCAGATTAACACTGGAGTGATAGGTGTGCAGATGATGATGTGTAAGTAGAAATACTGGTGTGCAAAAGAGCAGAAAAGTAAATAAAAACAATATGGGGATGAGGTAGGTAGTTGGATGGGCTATTTACAGATGGGCTATGTACAGCTGCAGCGATCAGTTAGCTGCTCTGACAGCTGATGCTTAAAGTTAGTGAGGGAGATATGATTCTCCAGCTTCAGTGATTTTTGCAATTCATTCCAGTCATTGGCAGCGGAGAACTGGAAGGAAAGGCAGCCAAAGGAGGAATTGGCTTTGGGGGTGACCAGTGAGATATACCTGCTGGAGCGCGTGCTACGGGTGGGTGCTGCTATGGTTACCAGTGAGCTGAGATAAGGCGGGGCTTTACCTAGCAAAGACTTACAGATGACCTGGAGATATGGATAACCAGGATCAATATGGATAACCAGGATCAACTCTGTGCTCTGGTTCTAACCTGAGCCCGGGCTCAGAGTTTTCCCTGGTCAGGTCTCAGGGTCACATCACCCTAAGTATGACCGATGCCGTAACCCACACCACAAAGGACAACATTTGGAGAGGAAACAGCATCATGAAACAGCTCACATGCTGCAAACCCCTTCAAACCGCACACAGACAAACACGGTGACATTCATTATACCCCTTCAAACCCCACACAGACAAACACAGTTACATTCATTATACCCCTTCAAACCCCACACAGACAAACACAGTGACATTCATTATACCCCTTCAAACCCCACACAGACAAACACAGTGACATTCATAATAGCTATTTTATTTCCTCCCACTACACCAGTCCTCAAGCTTTTCCCAAGGTAGCATATCACAACAACCATGGAATCATCATCATCATCAGCAGCAGCAGCAGCAGCAGCACCATGTGGGGTCTACGAATCAGAGGATCACACACACACACACATCAGAGAATAATGCCACCGGACATCTGTCAACATGTCACCAATCAAACACACCTTGGTATATACAGCATTCATCCTTGTCCTGGTCACTACAAAAATATCTCAAAACATCTGTTCAATCGCCCCTACCAACGGATTATTGACTTGCGTTTAACTTTTCATTTTTCATCAGATTATAATTTGGGAAGGGGGATTTATATACTGCATCAGCATGAAATAATATCAGCCTCACAATAGGCCCAGATGTGGCTCTACATGGGACTATCTGATAAGGCCTACTGTAGTCAGTAGAAACATAAGGGTGGTGTCCCAAATGGGACCCTATTCCCTACATAGTGCACTACTTTTGACCAGTGCCATTTGGGACGCAAGCATATACTGTGTGTGAAGCATCTGTATTGCTGTTGGGAGTCAATAGAGCTAAGGGGATTCTACCTGTGAGATCCCCCTGACGTTCTGAACCTCACAGATGGTGATGATGTGGAGTTGGGGGGGAATCTATAGCCCACGTCAGCTTTACTCGGTAGAGCAGGCCTTGACCTATATAAAATGACACCAACCACAGACTAGGCCTACAACGGTATTATTATACTACTGGGAATAAACGTCTCGTTAATCGTTATTGGGCTTTACCGCGTGTCACGATGCTACGGGCAGAGAGCACCTTCATAGGTCGCATGCATAAAAGAGTGGGCTAGCCTATAATAATTGCTGCAGCGTGCAGTGTCTGTGTGGGTCTATGTGGCTGCTGCACCTGTTTCTTCTCTCAAGTCTCTCACATCTTTACGACACATCGGCCTATATAGGCCTCATCACTAAACTGTTACCTAAACTGTTACCTAATTGATAGGCTTCCAATAGGGAATTCATTTACGATTAAATAATTCACAGCTGCATGCCATTAATAGACTGTAGACACCAATAGCCTAATCCCTTGTACTATAACGCCGGCCAGCAAAACATATTTTCTCCACACAAAGGATGGAATATAGCATAATAAATTTATTAATATGGTAAATTAAATAATAATGATCATCAAACTAGACAATAATGACCACAAACTAGACAACGACAATAATGAATTGTATCATAGCCTAGAGACGCTCTGAATCACAATGCCGCCTATTGTTGCCTGTGTTGTCCTTTGATGGGATCAAATGATATCCTTTCATCTCTAAAAACACCGATATAATGTCGAGCCTCCATATTCACACCTGACGCCAACAACATAAATATCCGCAACATCATCGGTTTCTATGGGAAATCCATCCCATCCTCTCTTGGACTTGACACATCCATCCACTGCACCAAATGCGTTATTCACATAGCAAAGCAGCGGGGATTTCATCATTCATACACAGCACAGCCTACACAAGACAACAGCATAAAAAATATATATATTCACCCGCAGAAAAATGAAATTGAAAGAGCCCACAAATATCACCTGTTAAAGCAAACGTGGACAGGTTTTTCCCTCTTCTCGCAGCTGTAGGAATAGAATAGGATGAGTTGGTGTTTTTTGTCTCCCGTCTCCGGGCAGTGCTCTGACTCGTTCCCCGCTGCAGCCTCACAGCCTGTGGTCCTCTGCTCGGTTCTCCCAGTCTAGCACCAGCTCCCTCTTCCCGAGCCGCTGTCAAACGAGCAGCGCTCTAGCTGCCGCCGTCTCGCGCACGCGCAACCCATCGCTCCGGTGCAGGCAGAATGCAGAAGCTCTAGAACGAACGGAACGCGCAGCTGCAGCGACCCCGGCTAATGAGCGGCTGCGACTGGACCTGCAGACAGATGGATGGATGATAGTAAAAAAAAAATAGAAAAAAGATGGATGATGGTAAAAAAAAATAGATGACAAAAAATAGATGGATTATGGTGTGCTGTGGATAAAACAATAATTGTGCAGCAGTATACCTTTTATATCTGCCCTGTGAATGAGTCAGTTTGGTAATACAGATTAGCACTCTGTAGGCTTGGTGTTTTCACGGATTGTTAATACTGTTGCATTATTATTTAATTGTTGTTTTTTCCTCAGACAAGGAAGACCCCCGTGACCCACAAGTTGAACATCGCTGGTCTAAGTACATCTTCATGTAAATAGTAGTGTAGTAGTGAGTGTCAATGCTTTAGTGCTTCTCCCAATCACATTGCCATGTATTAGATTAGACTGGTATTAGATTAGACTGGGTTGAGTGAGGACAAGAATGAACTCACACGCTCCCTTACACTCATGCACACACAGTAGCCTAAACAGACATCTTTACCATTATGTAAATGGTTCCCTCATCCCAGTCTGGAGCTGTCCAACCATGTCCCAACATTAGTCTACGTGCTCATTCATAACTGTCCAACCATGTCCCAACATTAGTCTACATGCTCATTCATAACTGTCCAACCATGTCCCAACATTAGTCTACATGCTCATTCATAACTGTCCAACCATGTCCCAACATTAGTCTACATGCTCATTCATAACTCTCCAACCATGTCCCAACATTAGTCTACATGCTCATTCATAACTGTCCAACCATGTCCCAACATTAGTCTACATGCTCATTCATAACTCTCCAACCATGTCCCAACATTAGTCTACATACTCATTCATAACTCTCCAACCATGTCCCAACATTAGTCTAAAGTCTCATTCATAACTCTCCAACCATGTCTCAACATTAGTCTACATACTCATTCATAACTGTCCGACCATGTCCCAACATTAGTCTACATGCTCATTCCTAACTGTCCAACCATGTCCCAACATTAGTCTACATGCTCATTCATAACTGTCCAACCATGTCCCAACATTAGTCTACATACTCATTCATAACTGTCCAACCATGTCCCAACATTAGTCTACATGCTCATTCCTAACTGTCCAACCATGTCCCAACATTAGTCTACATGCTCATTCCTAACTGTCCGACCATGTCCCAACATTAGTCTACATGCTCATTCATAACTGTCCAACCATGTCCCAACATTAGTCTACATGCTCATTCCTAACTGTCCAACCATGTCCCAACATTAGTCTACATACTCATTCCTAACTGTCCGACCATGTCCCAACATTAGTCTACATACTCATTCCTAACTGTCCGACCATGTCTCAACATTAGTCTACATGCTCATTCCTAACTGTCCAACCATGTCCCAACATTAGTCTACATGCTCATTCCTAACTGTCCAACCATGTCCCAACATTAGTCTACATACTCATTCATAACTGTCCAACCATGTCCCAACATTAGTCTACATGCTCATTCCTAACTGTCCAACCATGTCCCAACATTAGTCTACATGCTCATTCCTAACTGTCCAACCATGTCTCAACATTAGTCTACATGCTCATTCCTAACTGTCCGGCCATGTCCCAACATTAGTCTACATGCTCATTCCTAACTGTCCAACCATGTCCCAACGTTAGTCTAAATAAACACACACGCACACACACACACACACACACACACACACACACACGCACACACGCACGCACGCACGCACGCACGCACACACACACACACACACACAATTATTTAGAAAAGTGTTCTTCAGGTGAATTCAAAGATTTTCACATTGGTCAATTCCCAGAGTGAGTTTATTTTGCAGTTCCACCCCTGCAGGTGACCATAATGGTATATGAATGAAGCATAGTGAATACATTACTGGCTGTCTGGTTACATCTGTACCATTGAAGATGAGATATCCAGGGGGTATTTCCTGTACTAGTAAGTGTATAGTGTCTCTTCCATAAATGGTCTCACAGACAGTCTGCAGAGTCTGACCACGATTGGTCTGTTGGTTATGTACATTTATTATGTCATGTCTCTAGAGCAGCGTTGAGACCTAACACAACATTTATTATGTCATGTCTCTAGAGGGGTTGAGACCTAACACCACCTAACACAACATTTATTATGTCATGTCTCTAGGGGCGTTGAGACCTAACACCACCTAACACAACTTTTATTATGTCATGTCCCTAGAGCAGCGTTGAGACCTAACACCACCTAACACAACATTTATTATGTCATGTCTCTAGGGGCGTTGAGACCTAACACCACCTAACACAACATTTATTATGTCATGTCTCTAGGGGCGTTGAGACCTAACACCACCTAACACAACATTTATTATGTCATGTCTCTAGGGGCGTTGAGACCTAACACCACCTAACTCAACATTTATTATGTCATGTCTCTAGAGGCGTTGAGACCTAACACTACCTAACACAACATGAATTATGTCATGTCTCTATGGGCATTGAGACCTAACACCACCTAACACAACATTTATTATGTCATGTCTCTAGGGGCGTTGAGACCTAACACCACCTAACACAACATTTATTATGTCATGTCTCTAGGGGCGTTGAGACCTAACACCACCTAACACAACATTTATTATGTCATGTCTCTAGAGGCGTTGAGACCTAACACTACCTAACACAACATTTATTATGTCATGTCTCTATGGGCGTTGAGACCTAACACAACATGAATTATGTCATGTCTCTAGAGGCGTTGAGACCTAACACTACCTAACACAACATTTATTATGTCATGTCTCTAGGGGCGTTGAGACCTAACACCACCTAACACAACATTTATTATGTCATGTCTCTAGGGGCGTTGAGACCTAACACCACCTAACACAACATGTATTATGTCATGTCTCTATGGGCATTGAGACCTAACACCACCTAACACAACATTTATTATGTCATGTCTCTAGGGGCGTTGAGACCTAACACCACCTAACGCAACATTTATTATGTCATGTCTCTAGGGGCGTTGAGACCTAACACCACCTAACACAACATTTATGTCATGTCTCTAGAGCAGCGTTGAGACCTAACACCACCTAACGCAACATTTATTATGTCATGTCTCTAGGGGCGTTGAGACCTAACACCACCTAACACAACATTTATTATGTCATGTCTCTAGGGGCGTTGAGACCTAACACCACCTAACACAACATTTATTATGTCATGTCTCTAGGGGCGTTGAGACCTAACACCACCTAACACAACATGTATTATGTCATGTCTCTATGGGCATTGAGACCTAACACCACCTAACACAACATTTATTATGTCATGTCTCTAGAGGCGTTGAGACCTAACATCACCTAACACAACATTTATTATGTCATGTCCCTAGAGCAGCGTTGAGACCTAACACCACCTAACACAACATTTATTATGTCATGTCTCTAGGGGTGTTGAGACCTAACACCACCTAACACAACATGTATTATGTCATGTCTCTAGAGCAGCGTTGAGACCTAACACCACCTAACACAACATTTATTATGTCATGTCTCTAGGGGCGTTGAGACCTAACACCACCTAACACAACATTTATTATGTCATGTCTCTAGAGGCGTTGAGACCTAACACCACCTAACATAACATTTATTATGTCATGTCTCTAGGGGCGTTGAGACCTAACACCACCTAGGTCTAAACGTTAGTTATATGTTAAAGTTAGTTATATGTTATATCTTATAGTTAGTTATGTTATATTTAGTTATATGTTATAGTTATAGCAGAGGGGGGGTGAGTCAGCTGGGAGTCTAAGACTTTGTGTGACTCTCATATAAATCAAATCAAATTGTATTTGTCACATGCGCCGAATACAACAGGTGTAGACCTTACAGTGAAATGCTTACTTACAAGCCCCTAACCAACAATGCATTTTTAAGAAAAACAAATGTTAAGTAAAAAATAGATAAGTAAAAAATTGAAAATAAAAGTAACAAATTATTTAACAACAGCAGTAAAATAACAATAGCGACGCTAGTACAGAATCAATGTGCGGGGGCACTGGTTAGTCGAGGTAATTGAGATAATATGTACATGCAGGTAGAGTTATTAAAGTGACTATGCATAGATAATAACCAGAGAGTAGCAGCAGGATAAAAGAGGGGTCTGGGTATCCCTTTGATTAGCTGTTCAGGAGTCTTATGGCTTGGGGGTTGAAGCTGTTATGAAGCCTCTTGGACCTAGACTTGGTGCTCCGGTACCGCTTGCTGTGCGGTAGCAGTCTATGACTAGGGTGGCTGGAGTCCTTGACAATTTTTAGGGCCTTCCTCTGACACCACCTGGTATAGAGGTCCTGGATGGCAGGAAGCTTGGCCCCAGTGATGTACTGGGCCGTAGGATCAGCGTGGCGGATGTGTTGTTACCTACCCTTACCACCTGGGGGCGGCCCGTCAGGAAGTCCAGGATCCAGTTGCAGAGGGAGGTGTTTAGTCCCAGGGTCCTTAGCTTAGTGATATAGTGGTCCAGGGATGGGGGTGAGTCAGCTGGGAGTTGAAGGCCTTGACCTGGTGTTTTAGTATATTCCAGGAAGTGAACTGTACAATGCTGAACGTGTGTGTGTCACTCAGAGAGCGTGTGCTATAGCCAGGCACTGCTCTGTTGCCGAGGGTAACGGCCATGTGAGAGAACATCAGTCACTCCTTCACAATGTGGTGGCATGACAACCCTGACAGATGTTGTTTTTACAGTGTGGCATTGCAGCCAGAGACACAGCACTGTCTATTTCCATACATACTGTGTGTGTGTGTGTGTGTGTGTGTGTGTGTGTGTGTGTGTGTGTGTGTGTGTGTGTGTGTGTGTGTGTGTGTGTGTGTGTGTGTGTGTGTGTGTGTGTGTGTGTGTGTGTGTGTGTGTGTGTGTGTGTGTGTGTGTGTGTGTGTGTGTGTGTGTGTGTGTGTGTGTGTGTGTGTGTGTGTGTGTGTGTGTGTGTGTGTGTGTGTGTGTGTGTGTGTGAATGAGAGAGAACGAAGAAAATCTTCATTCTGCCTCATTTCATTATTATCTATCCAATGGGTTCCTCTTCTTGCCTCTTCTGGAGCCCTCCGGCAAATATTATCTCCTGATGCAAGAAACAGTGAGAATCTGTGGGAACGTATCGATTCCTCATCCAGTGAGGCGAATTTCTAAATTGTCTCCCCTGCTCATCCCTTAGACATATATATACTGATTCAATTGCATCCATTGAAGCAACATCTAATGAAGCATTTGATAATCATATGGTTAGTCAACACACACATGTGATGTACTGTAGTTCTATTCCTGGATCATTTGGTTTGGCTGATGTTTCTTGTAACGTTAGTAAGTGGTTGTTTGTTATGCAATGTTGTTTACAATGGCAGCAGTAACATTGGGTGGCCAAGGGCACAGCATGGCCCATATGACACTGGTGGACGGCTGATACAGCTTTGATACTTATACTGCCCTGATACTGCTCTGATACTGATACTGCTCTGATACTGATACTGCTCTGATACTGATACTGCTCTAATACTGATACTGCTCTGATACTGATCTGATACTGATACTGCTCTGATACTGATACTGCTCTGATACTGCTCTGATACTGATACTGCTCTAATACTGATACTGCTCTGATACTGATCTGATACTGCCCTGATGCTGCTCTGATACTGATACTGCTCTGATACTGATACTGCTCTAATACTGCCCTGATACTGATACTGCTCTGATACTGCTCCGATGCTGCTCTGATACTGATCCTGCCCTGATACTGATCCTGCTCAAATACTGATACTGCTCTAATACTGCCCTGATACCGCTCTGATACTGCTACTGATACTGCTCAAATACTGATACTGATCTGATACTGCCCTGATACTGATACTGCCCTGACACTGCTCTGATATTGCTACTGCTCTGCTACTGATACTGCTCTGATACTACTCTGTTACTGATACAGCCCTCATACTGCTCTGATTCTGATACTGCTCTGATTCTGATACTGCTACTGCTCTGATACTGCCCTGACATTGCTCTGATTCTGATACTGCTCTTATCTCACACAACACAAAAGATAAAGAAAACCCAAAACAAGGGGAGACCAGGAGAGTGAAAACCCAGAAATGTTTCAGTGAGCTGAGGGTATACTGTAGCCGAATAGGCCTAGTCGTAAAAGACTTAAGGAAGTGTGGCATTCGCTCTATTCTGCTCTCTACAGAGGACTATCATTGATTTAAACTAGAGAACCAATTAGACTGATATTGATGACTAAACCAAAAGGTCATGAATACCAGTTGGAATCTAATTCTAGCCTCACTCCATTCAATTTAAGCTGTAAACATGTATCATTTGCCCAATTCAAATGCATTGGTAAGAATAGAACGCTATGCCTATGTGGTTGTGTCACCGAGCCATCTTAAGATGGATGTACTAACTGTAAGTGGCTCTGCAGCGTTGGCTAAATGACTAAAACCTCAATGTAGAACAAAGGCACACAATAAACTGCACAACACTGAGCAGATTGCATTACACATTTAGTTCTGATCAGGAGAATGTGGATGCATACCAGCATACGAGCAGTACATTGTGGAGGAGAGAGATGGTTGCTAGGAAACACCATTAGGAGACAACACACACACACACACACACACACACACACAGTACTCCTCACAGCTGATGAGTCCATTAACTAGGACCCTGGCGGTGTAGCGGTACCGTCTGGAACCAGAATCATTAGTTACATCTCCGACTTGTAAACAACGTGAGACTGACATCAGTTAACCTTTACACTTTGACCTTTACACTGGCCCCCAGAAACAGGAAACAACTGTCAGAATGTGGCTAAGGCAGAAACATTCTTCTGTATTACCTCATTAGGTATAGTTCTTATGTGTAACCCTTGACAACACAGTTCATTCATAAGATGTAGGGCACAGTCCTGTCACTGAGTGAGGTGTCGTTCAGACTCTGAGGAAACTTAGATATGTACATCCTGAACTTGAGAATATTGCTGCTGGGCCCTTAATCAGACTCCGAGCTCTGTTGTTGACATCTGCGTTAGTGTGTGTACTGACGGTATCTGTCTGGTGTGTTGTAGTAGGTTGCTCTCCGAGTGCTCTTCCAGAATTAGACAGACAGGTCTCCCTTGAAAAATACATTTCTAATGGGATCACCCTGTGTAAATACAGCATTGACATTTGTGCCACCCCTACTAAGCCTCTATTAATACCTTAACACCCCTACCAAACCTCTATCCACACCCTAACACCCCTACCAAACCTCTATCCACACCCTAACACCCCTACCAAACCTCTATCCACACCCTAACACCCCTACCAAACCTCTATCCACACCCTAACACCCCACCACCGCTGCTTTCATGGGCCCTTTACACGCTCCTGTAGGATTTGTCTTGCCATCACACAGACAGACACATATCACTTCACACCAGAGGAGGCTGCTGAGGGGAGGACGGCTCATAAGAATGGCCAGAATGGTGTGAACGGAATTGATACCATTCCATTCCCTCCATTCTAAACATTATGAGCCGTCCTCCCCTCAGCAGCCTCCACTGCTTCACACGCTCCTGTAGGATGTGTAACGCCATCCGTCGTATTTCTCCAGAGAGAGAAATAGGGAACATTCCAGAGTGAGACCAGGCCAGGTTAAAACTCAGCCCTGACAGGATGAATGATCACTGCACACGCAATCACACACCCAACAACAGTGGTATGGTTAGGGTTCACAGTTAGTGTGATACCACACAATCCACTCACACACCCAACCCAACAATAGGGCCATGGTTGCGGTTAGGGTTCACGGTTAGTGAGATACCACACAATCCACTCACACACCCAACCCAACAATAGGGTCATGGTTGGGGTTAGGGTTCAGATCTAAATAGGGAACACATGCAATCTCAGTCACTCCCCCCCAATCCAACAACGGTGTCCTAGAAAGTTGAAATGTATCACTGTTAAAACTATCAGATGACAGGATGAATGATTCACTGCACACTGCACATCATACATTTCAACTTTCTAGGACACCGTTGTTGGATTGGGGGGGAGTGACTGAGATTGCATGTTCCGGATAGCATCTG
Organism: Brachymystax lenok tsinlingensis; assembly: GCA_030435695.1. NCBI lineage: Eukaryota > Metazoa > Chordata > Actinopteri > Salmoniformes > Salmonidae > Brachymystax > Brachymystax lenok. The sequence goes on along the minus strand of CM059783.1, from coordinate 20,876,879 downwards.
ACAACAACATTGATGTATACGCTGATTCGGTGAGCGAGTTTATTAGCAAGTGCATTGGTGATGTTGTACCCATAGCAAATATTAAAACCTTCCCCAACCAGAAACCGTGGATTGATGGCAGCATTCGCAAAAACTGAAAGCTGAACCACTGCTTTTAACCAGGGTAAGGCTACCGGAAACATGACTGAATACAAACAGTGTAGCTATTCCCTCCGCAAGGCAATCAAACAAGCTAAGCGTCAATATAGAGACAAAGTAGAGTCACAATTCAACTGCTCAGACACAAGAGGAATGTGGCAGGGTCTACAGTCAATCACGGACTACAAAAAGAAAACCAGCCCCGTCGCGGACCATGACGCCCTGCTCCCAGACCAACTAAACAACTTCTTTGCTCGCTTTGAGGACAATGCAGTGCCACCGACACGGCCCGCTACCAAAACCTGCGGGCTCACCTTCACCGCAGCCAATGTGAGAAAAACATTTAAATGTGTTAACCTCGCAAGGCTGCCGGCCCAGATGGCATCCCTGGCCGTGTCCTCAGAGCATGCGCAGACCAGCTGGCTGGTGTGTTCACGGACATATTCAATCAGTCCCTATCCCAGTCTGCTGTTCCCACATGCTTCAAGAGGGCCACCATTGTTCCTGTTCCCAAGAAAGCTAAGGTGACTGAGCTAAATGACTATCGCCCGTAGCACTCACTTCTGTCATCATGAAGTGCTTTGAGAGATTAGTCAAGGATCATATCACCTCCATCCTGCCAGACACCCTGGACCCACTCCAATTTGCTTACCGTCCCAATAGGTCCACAGACGACGCAATCGCAATCACACTGCATACTGCCCTAACCCATCTGGACAAGAGGAATACTTATGTAAGAATGCTGTTCATCGACTACAGCTCAGCATTTAACACCATAGTTCCCTCCAAGCTCGTCATTAAGCTCGAGACCCTGGGTCTCGACTCCAGCCCTGTGCAACTGGGTCCTGACTTCCTGACGGGCCGGTCCCAGGTGGTGAGGGTAGGAAACAACATCTCCACTCCGCTGATCCTCAACACTGGGGCCCCACAAGGGTGCGTTCTCAGCCCTCTCCTGTACTCCCTGTTTACCCATGACTGCGTGGCCAAGCACGCATCCAACTCAATCATCAAGTTTGCTGACGACACTACAGTGGTAGGCTTGATTACCAACAACGACGAGACGGCCTACAGAGAGGAGGTGAGGGCCCTCGGAGTGTGGTGTCAGGAAAATAACCTCTCACTCAATGTCAGCAAAACAAAGGAGATGATCGTGGACTTCAGGAAACAGGAGAGGGAGCACCCTATCCACATCGAGGGGACAGTAGTGGAGAGGGTGGAAAGTTTTAAGTTCCTCGGTGTACACATCACGGACAAACTGAATTGGTCCACCCACACAGACAGCGTGGTGAAGAAGGCGCAACAGCGCCTCTTCAACCTCAGGAGGCTGAAGAAATTCGGCTTGTCACCAAAATCACTCACAAACTTTTACAGATGCACTATCGAGAGCATCCTGTCGGGCTGTATCACCGCCTGGTACGGCAACTGCTCCGCCCACAACCGTAAGGCTCTCCAGAGGGTAGTGAGGACTGCACAGCGCATCACCGGGGGAAACCTACCTGCCCTCCAGGACACCTACACCACCCGATGTCACAGGAAGGCCAAAAAGATCATCAAGGACAACAACCACCCGAGCCACTGCCTGTTCACCCCGCTATCATCCAGAAGGCGAGGTCAGTACAGGTGCATCAAAGCTGGGACCGAGAGACTGAAAAACAGCTTCTACCTCAAGGCCATCAGACTGTTAAACAGCCATCACTAACATTGAGTGGCTGCTGCCAACATACTGACTTAAATCTCTAGCCACTTTAAACATAGGAATTAGATGTAACAAATGTATCACTAGCCACTTTAAACAATTTTGTATATAATGTTTACGTATCCGACATACTCATATCAAATGTATACACTGTACTCTAAACCATCTACTGTATCTTGCCTTTATGCCGCTCGGCCATCGACCCAAATCTCTAGCCACTTTAATAATTATAACTGAATGAAATAATGTATCACTAGCCACTTTAAACAATGCCATTTATATAATGTTTACATATCCTACATTACTCATCTCATATATATATATATATGTGTATATACTGTACTCCATACCATCTACTGCGTCTTGCCTATGCCGGTCAGCCATCGCTCATCCATATATTTATATGTACATACTCGTATTCATTCCTTTACTCGTGTGTATAAGGTAGTTGTTGTGAATTTGTTAGATTACTTGTTAGATACTACTGCATGGTCGGAACTAGAAGCACAAGCATTTCGCTACACTCGCATTAACATCTGCTAACCATGTGTATGTGACAAATAAAATTTGATTTGATTTGATCCGACACAATCCAAGACCTGAGGACTGGGGGTTGAAAACCTTCAACCAGTGGTCAAATGTCACACCAAGCTGGGATCACAACAATCTAAAATAATCTTCTTCCATCAACTATGTCTGATTCCTCGTGTGTTTGGTTCTGGTGACCATTTCAATTGTTCTTGTATGAGGCTATTACGTGTCTTCTGACATACTGCTATGCAAATGGAACCTTATTCCCTAAATTGTGCACTACTTTTGACCAGAGCCTAATGGAACCAGGTCAAAAGTAGTGCACTAAATAGGGTATAGGGTGCCATTTGAGTTACGTGGGTAGGGTTTGATTGGGGCGATTCTCATTTGAATGGGAGGAGTGAGTGTCGTCATGGAAGGTCAGGACTCTGAATCGGGATAAACAACAACGCAACAAATCAATTCTGCAATTGGAAAAAGCTATTCATCACAGAGGACACTCCACATTCTTCCATGACACCTCTATTATAGACCTGTGTGTGAGTGAGTGAGTGAGTGAGTGAGTGAGTGTGTGTGTGAGAGTGAGTGTGAGTGAGAGTGAGTGTGAGGGGTTCAAGGTTGTCGTAGACTATTACTTCAGCTTCAATAGACATCGGTACAGATGATATAATAATAATTTATATAGTGTAGTTATCAGACAGCTTCATTAGACAACAAAGAAACCTGTTTCAATTACACATTTTCATTCTTACACACTCCACCTACAGGGCCGATACAGGAAGAAGGAATTAGGTGGTTCAAGGTCATTATAAAGCTAATACCATGAACTCTGCAATTAAATATTATTCAAAACCACATATCAAACCATTTACATGTGATTCCTTACAGAGCTCTTGTGACAATGTGTGACAATGTGACAATTTACAAAGTGCATTATATCATTAATCTGTGAAAAAAGGCATAATTACATGGTTTATACCATTCTACTTTACATGCCTAGTTCAAGTTTGCATTTAAAGTTGCTGAACATGGGAATGAGGTGACACCAATGTCAGTTACTTACAACATTCATATTTACAGTAATTACAATAGAATGAGTTGCTAATAACAGACCCTGAATATCTGACATACCAGTACATGTTAAGTCAGTAGTTGTCAAAAATACCTTCCCTACAAAACCTGCACTCTTAAATCAAAACAGTAAATGGCTATGCCTACCTACCATTCACACCATTATGGCTGTTTACACAGGCAGCCCAATTCTGATCTTTAGCCCATTTATTGGCAAAAGATCTGATCTGATTTTTAGGGCGGCAAAATATTAGAATTGGGCTGCCTGTGTGCTCTCATCCCAGTGGCACTTTATTTAGGACCAGTCAATAGGTTGATTCCTTCAGCCCTACCAGCCAAACCCCTTTCAGAGAAAACACTACAACAGATCCTTCTGAGCTATAGGAGGATGGGCTCATTGTAATGGCTGGAATGGAATCAATGGAACGGTATCAAACACATCAAACATATGGAAACCCCGTTTCAGTTCCATTTATTCCATTCCAACCATTACAATGAGCCTTTCCTTCAATAGCTTATTCCACCAGCCTCCACTGATGGAGTCAAATCAAAACACATTATGTTGATTTTCAAGTCTAAATGAGTTTCTCAGCAGCTACCGCCTGCAGTGCCTTTTCAACTTTAACCTCTGCAGGTCTCTTCCTACAGTTTGGAGATGAAGGGCCCTCGTACATGTCAGACCTTTACAGCTTCTATATTATCTTCAGAATCAGTCTAAATTAGTGTCTCTCAGCCTGTCTGACCTTTCACCTCTAGACGTCCCCTACAGTTTGGAGATGAAGGGCAAGCCCTCGTACATGTCGGCCTTCAGTTTGCACCATTCAGCCAGCCTCTGGATGGCGCTCTTCTCCAGAGCCAGCACCGACGCTGCCTTGTTCAGCTTGGCTTCGTTCCTCTCCAGGTAGCGAGTTCCTTCCTCCTGCAGGAAGGTGAGCCTCTCCGGGCGGCTCTCGTCCAACGGGATGTCCTGGCTCATGTAGGGGTTGAAGCGGAAGTAGGTGTTGGGTGGAAGGAGGGCGTCCAGCATGATGTGGACCTCTGACAGGGATAGAAGAGATGAGAGGTTAGGTCATGTTGCTGGAGTACACTTAAATCATTTTATATCTAGATAGCTATCATGTTGTTAGTGAAGCTAATTTAGAGGTAGAAGAAGCAGCTGTCTAGGAGGAGGAGAGAGCATGACGTGGACTTCTGATGAGGGAGAAAAAGTTAGTCCATATGTGACTGGTTAATTATTGTATTTATTTATTTAACCTTTATTTAACTAGGCAAGTCAGTTAAGAACAAATTGTTATTTACTATGACGGCCTACCCCGGCCAAACCCGGACAACGCTAGGCCAATTGTGCGCCCCCCTATGGGACTCCCAATCACTGCAGTGACGCCTCTTGCACTGAGATGCAGTGTCTTAGACCACTGCGCCACTCGAGAGCCCGACTGACTTCCTACTTTATAGAGATCTATCAAGTTGTTAATAATGCCATCACCCACACACACTGTGACTAAACATCACTCAGACTGACCATCTACACATGTAGGAATCAGAGAGGTCAAGCACTGGGGAGCTGAATGAATGAGAGGAATCAGAGAGGTCAAGCACTGGGGAGCTGAATGAATGAGAGGAATCAGAGAGGTCAAGCACTGGGAGCTGAATGAATGAGAGGAATCAGAGAGGTCAAGCACTGGGGAGCTGAATGAATGAGAGGAATCAGAGAGGTCAAGCACTGGGGAGCTGAATGAATGAGAGGAATCAGAGAGGTCAAGCACTGGGGAGCTGAATGAATGAGAGGAATCAGAGAGGTCAAGCACTGGGGAGCTGAATGAATGAGAGGAATCAGAGAGGTCAAGCACTGGGGAGCTGAATGAATGAGAGGAATCAGAGAGGTCAAGCACTGGGGAGCTGAATGAATGAGAGGAATCAGAGAGGTCAAGCACTGGGGAGCTGAATGAATGAGAGGAATCAGAGAGGTCAAGCACTGGGGAGCTGAATGAATGAGAGGAATCAGAGAGGTCAAGCACTGGGGAGCTGAATGAATGAGAGGAATCAGAGAGGTCAAGCACTGGGGAGCTGAATGAATGAGAGGAATCAGAGAGGTCAAGCACTGGGGAGCTGGAATGAATGAGAGGAATCAGAGAGGTCAAGCACTGGGGAGCTGAATGAATGAGAGGAATCAGAGAGGTCAAGCACTGGGGAGCTGAATGAATGAGAGGAATCAGAGAGGTCAAGCACTGGGGAGCTGAATGAATGAGAGGAATCAGAGAGGTCAAGCACTGGGGAGCTGAATGAATGAGAGGAATCAGAGGTCAAGCACTGGGGAGCTGAATGAATGAGAGGAATCAGAGGTCAAGCACTGGGGAGCTGAATGAATGAGAGGAATCAGAGAGGTCAAGCACTGGGGAGCTGAATGAATGAGAGGAATCAGAGAGGTCAAGCACTGGGGAGCTGAATGAATGAGAGGAATCAGAGAGGTCAAGCACTGGGGAGCTGATGAACTTGATGTTCTGAGCTGTGTAAGTCAAAAGGAAATCATTGAAGGAGTGAATGAAATACAGCATTTGACAAAACGATGGTCTTCCAACTACCTAACAGGGACTACATGCAGCAAATTAGTCACTTAATGAGATTCACAGAAAACAATTGACATCCAACTACATGCAGTGTCTGTTTTAGTGAAGCACGTGACTGTGACTGGCTGGCTGACTGGCTGGCTGGCTGGCTGACTGACTGACTGACTGGCTGCCTGATGGCCTTTAATCTGATGTTAGAAATAACCTAATGTGGTTTCATCCCTGTCAAAGGACAGATATACACACACCAACTACACACACACACAGTACACACAGTACACACACACTCCATGGTCCTCTGTGTGACCCACCCTCTGTGTCAGTGGCACTGCTGATGACGTTGGTGATCTTGGCTTTGAGACTGGTGGAGGTGGGGTTGTTCTTGCTGGCGGTCTCATAGCGACCCGTACCCAGGGAGACAACACACTGCACTGGGGTGTTGGGCCACAGCAGCTTACACTCATGGATGGCCAACGCTGTAGGGTTGTTGATGAGGAGCCCACCATCCTGGAAACACACACAGAGACAATCTGACTGTAGAAAATACCACAAGGATTTTAGACGGACCGGTATGTTGTTCAAATGTTGACATATTTTTGCTTTACTCATCTCATATGTATATACTGTGTTCAATTCTACTGTATTTTAGTCTATGCTACTCCGACATTGCTCATCCTAAAATGTATATATTCCTTAATTCCATTCTTTTACTTTCAGGTTTGTGTTTATTGATGTGAAATATATTACTGCTCTGTTGGAGCTAGAAACACAAGCATTTCGCTACACCCACAATAACATCTGCTAAACATGTGTATGTGAGCAATACAATGTGATTTTAATGTGTATGTCTGTGTTCTTATTTTGTATGTAAAAGGTACATAACTTGTTTATTTTTCAATGTTGACATTAAGCTTGGTAAATGTACTGGTAAATGTCTAATAATATTGAGGTAGAACACAGTAAATCATCCCAAAGACCTAGTACATAATGTCTGAGGTAGAACACAGTAAATCATCACCATGACCTAGTGCATAATGTCTGAGGTAGAACACAGTAAATCATCACCATGTCCTAGTACATAATGTCTGAGGTAGAACACAGTAAATCATCACCATGTCCTAGTACATAATGTCTGAGGTAGAACACAGTAAATCATCACCATGTCCTAGTGCATAATGTCTGAGGTAGAACACAGTAAATCATCACCATGTCCTAGTACATAATGTCTGAGGTAGAACACAGTAAATCATCACCATGTCCTAGTGCATAATGTCTGAGGTAGAACACAGTAAATCATCACCATGTCCTAGTGCATAATGTCTGAGGTAGAACACAGTAAATCATCACCATGTCCTAGTGCATAATGTCTGAGGTAGAACACAGTAAATCATCACCATGTCCTAGTGCATAATGTCTGAGGTAGAACACAGTAAATCATCACCATGTCCTAGTGCATAATGTCTGAGGTAGAACACAGTAAATCATCACCATGTCCTAGTGCATAATGTCTGAGGTAGAACACAGTAAATCATCACCATGTCCTAGTGCATAATGTCTGAGGTAGAACACAGTAAATCATCACCATGTCCTAGTGCATAATGTCTGAGGTAGAACACAGTAAATCATCACCATGTCCTAGTGCATAATGTCTGAGGTAGAACACAGTAAATCATCACCATGTCCTAGTGCATAATGTCTGAGGTAGAACACAGTAAATCATCACCATGTCCTAGTGCATAATGTCTGAGGTAGAACACAGTAAATCATCACCATGTCCTAGTGCATAATGTCTGAGGTAGAACACAGTAAATCATCACCATGTCCTAGTACATAATGTCTGAGGTAGAACACAGTAAATCATCACCATGTCCTAGTGCATAATGTCTGAGGTAGAACACAGTAAATCATCACCATGTCCTAGTGCATAATGTCTGAGGTAGAACACAGTAAATCATCACCATGTCCTAGTACATAATGTCTGAGGTAGAACACAGTAAATCATCACCATGTCCTAGTACATAATGTCTGAGGTAGAACACAGTAAATCATCACCATGTCCTAGTACATAATGTCTGAGGTAGAACACAGTAAATCATCACCATGTCCTAGTGCATAATGTCTGAGGTAGAACACAGTAAATCATCACCATGTCCTAGTGCATAATGTCTGAGGTAGAACACAGTAAATCATCACCATGTCCTAGTGCATAATGTCTGAGGTAGAACACAGTAAATCATCACCATGTCCTAGTGCATAATGTCTGAGGTAGAACACAGTAAATCATCACCATGTCCTAGTGCATAATGTCTGAGGTAGAACACAGTAAATCATCACCATGTCCTAGTGCATAATGTCTGAGGTAGAACACAGTAAATCATCACCATGTCCTAGTACATAATGTCTGAGGTAGAACACAGTAAATCATCACCATGTCCTAGTGCATAATGTCTGAGGTAGAACACAGTAAATCATCACCATGTCCTAGTGCATAATGTCTGAGGTAGAACACAGTAAATCATCACCATGTCCTAGTACATAATGTCTGAGGTAGAACACAGTAAATCATCACCATGTCCTAGTACATAATGTCTGAGGTAGAACACAGTAAATCATCACCATGTCCTAGTGCATAATGTCTGAGGTAGAACACAGTAAATCATCACCATGTCCTAGTGCATAATGTCTGAGGTAGAACACAGTAAATCATCACCATGTCCTAGTGCATAATGTCTGAGGTAGAACACAGTAAATCATCACCATGTCCTAGTACATAATGTCTGAGGTAAAACACAGTAAATCATCACCATGTCCTAGTGCATAATGTCTGAGGTAGAACACAGTAAATCATCACCATGTCCTAGTACATAATTATGACTCCAATAGACAAACATGCATCATTACAAACCAGCGCACGCTAGAAGATGTGAAAGAGGCTTAGCATCAAGCATGCCTTCAGGGGGAGGAGTGACCAGAATGCAGCTTCCACAGCTGCCTTGAAGTGTGCCAATTACCCTGAGGTATACCTGGAGTTACTGAGTGATAGAGAATGTGTGTGTGAGTGTGTGTGTGTCCTCTCTTTGTCAGCAGTCCTCCAGCAGCTCGTTTCCAGAGTCAGGTGAGGTCAAGGTTTAATGAAACGCCCCAGGCCCTGATCAATGCTGCTCTGTATCTAAACACCAGGCCTGTTTAATGGAACGCCCCAGGACCTGAACAATGCTGCTCTGTATGTAACACCAGGCCTGTTTAATGGAACGCCCCAGGCCCTGATCAATGCTGCTCTGTATGTAACACCAGGCCTGTTTAATGGAACGCCCCAGGCCCTGATCAATGCTGCTCTGTATCTAAACACCAGGCCTGTTTAATGAAACGCCCCAGGCCCTGATCAATGCTGCTCTGCATCTAAACACCAGGCCTGTTTAAGCTGCCTGATCTGGGACTACATGAGGCTGTTCTACTGGCCCACCAGGCTTGTGGAAACACGCCCCTATCAACCCCTCCAGGCCTGGTGAGAAGTGGTACACAGTCTAATACATCCCAGAGATGAATAGACCAGTCTGCTTGCCTGTAGGCTGATAGTGGTCTGAATAACAAGGAGTTAAACGTATGGTAGAAATGTCTTTCTGGCCAGGCCAACAAAGGGAAACAACAAGTGCATTGCCCATACAGGGTAGGATAGCTCAATTGCCTCAAAGTTGTACAATCACCTCAACAGAGTTGGTGCTCCACAGTATAAAGAGGCTTTGATACGGTGCAATGAATTATTCACATCTCAGTTCCAGAAGCAGTTGTGAATGTCAGCGGCTGCAGACAGACAAGATTAGCCAGACTAGTGGCTAAGCAAGGGCTCTCTCTCACCACACACACACACTTACTTGAGTGTGTGTGTCAGGCTACTCTATGCGCTCCAGACACTAGCTGAGCAGTGACCTTGTCTTGGCAAGACCAGGTTTAGACTTTTTAGTTATTTCTTCCCTCTCTCCCTCTTAGCTACCCTCTCCAAGTCCACTTACTCTTGGACTTCATCCACTAAGTCTGCGTCCAAAATGGCACCCTATTTCCTATATAGTGCACTACTTCTGAGAGCCCTATGGGCCCTGGTAATAAGTAATGCACTACATAGGGAATAGGGTGTAATTTGGAATGCACCCTGGGTGAAGGGTTTTCAAACTGGCCTGTTTGGCTAGGATTAAACTGCTAAAACAATGATCCACTCATGGTGAACTGTGGGAGAGAGTGTGGCTCACAATAAGGCCTTGACCACTGCTGACTGTAGGTCAAAGGTCATTTCCACTCCGTGGGGGTCGGAGCTACAACAGCTCTCTGGGCTAAGCCTCTCTCTCAACAACCTCCCTGGCTTCTCACTACAGAGACACTGAAGAGAAACAGACAGAGCCTCTCTCTCAACAACCTCACTGGCTTCTCACTACAGAGACACTGAAGGGAAACAGACAGAGCCTCTCTCTCAACAACCTCCCTGGCTTCTCACTACAGAGACACTGAAGAGAAACAGACAGAGCCTCTCTCTCAACAACCTCCCTGGCTTCTCACTACAGAGACACTGAAGAGAAACAGACAGAGCCTCTCTCTCAACAACCTCACTGGCTTCTCACTACAGAGACACTGAAGGGAAACAGACAGAGCCTCTCTCTCAACAACCTCCCTGGCTTCTCACTACAGAGACACTGAAGAGAAACAGACAGAGCCTCTCTCTCAACAACCTCCCTGGCTTCTCACTACAGAGACACTGAAGGGAAACAGACAATGAGTCTCCAGTGTTGCCATGCCGTTATGTCCAGCACCGCCTCTTCTAAAAACACTTCTGGAAACACTGAAGGAATTGGAATAAGGAAGTGGGCCCTGACAGTCTCACTAGTTGGGCCTTCAGGCCAGAGGAAATGTCCCAGTCAACAGTGATAGTGAACATACTACAGGACAATTCTCAGTGCTAACTGCTGTTGTTTTATTAAATCAGGTGATTCTTTTATGTCCTCAGGCTCTTGAAACCTGTAAACCAACAAGCCAAAGTGATTCTCCTGTTGTGCATCATCGTGACCAAGCAAAGATTTCATGGCACCTTAATGAGTCTTTACACTTCGCTGCAGGGCTCATGATTAAACACTAAACTAGCCAAATAAAACCACGCCTGGCTGCAATTAAACTGTCACTGGTCTTTATGTTATCATGATACAGTATGTCCCTGGTACAGTGTGACCAGATCACTGGTCTTTATGTTATCATGATACAGTATGTCCCTGGTACAGTGTGAGCAGATCACTGGTCTTTATGTTATCATGATACAGTATGTCCCTGGTACAGTGTGACCAGATCACTGGTCTTTATGTTATCATGATACAGTATGTCCCTGGTACAGTGTGAGCAGATCACTGGTCTTTATGTTATCATGATACAGTATGTCCCTGGTACAGTGTGACCAGATCACTGGTCTTTATGTTATCATGATACAGTATGTCCCTGGCAAACTAACATGTTGAAGGTAACTAGCACACAAGCTGTGAAGGAAGTTCTACGGAACCACAGTACAGTACTGTTCAGTGCTTCTGTCAAAATAACAACCAGGCTTTGTTCTGGTACCTTCTTAGAGTTAGTTAGAGGACTCTAGATGGATAAAACCCATTTTGGCATGGCCATTGCGGGCTTCCACAATTTTAAAGTAGTCTGGGTGGGACTTCCTATGGGTTAAGGAAGGATCACATGATTCCATCCGCGAATGAATTATACTCATGAGCAAACACTAGGTGTCAGTGTGCACACGTTCAGTTTGTTTGCTAAATCATAGAAGTAGTAGAAGAAGAAAATGGACTGCTTCAAAATGGAGATGGCCTCGATGGCGCTGCCTGTGCACTCACAGACACCATAATGGGACATATATAAAGATGATATCTCTATCTATCCATGTGGGTACTTTACAATTACTACCAGGAAGTACAGACAGACAGGAAACTGTCATTTTCAAATGATATACAAGACAAAGAAAACATATACAAGACAAAAATAAAAAATGTAATATTTATACAGGTGAGAACATATTCTGATATGCAAGGACAACCTGTCAAAAAGGTCATATTAGCTTTGCCTATCACCAAAACCCTTTTAACGGCCGATGCAATTGTCTTGCAATGACAAAGCTGAGGAGAAGAGGATAAACTGCTGAGTGGAAAGTCCCAATTACATGTGAGGACCTGATCAATGGCCTTGGGAATCCTCTGTTTTTCAGTAAGACAGACAGGGACAGAGACCTCTTTAACTGGATTGGAGTAGGCTGTGAACCAATTACAACACGAGAGAGAGAGAGAGAGACAGAGAGAAATAGAGAGAGAGAAATTAGAAAAATATGTTGACAAGGGAGAGTTGACAAGGGAGAGTTGACAAGGGAGAGCAAACAGAGGAGGTCTGAATGTCTAGGAAGTCTGAGAGAAGGTCAATATTGACTGAGTATAGTTCCATCCACACACAGTTACAGAGAGAGAACACTATTGGCCCTTCTTGTTTATTTGTCAAGGGCCATGTACAACATGCCATTGCACCAGATTTAGCTAGATAGCTCGTTTTAATCTGTAGTTCCTGGGCTGTTATTAGTATTACCAAAAGGTCAATGATTTTCTCGTACGTTGGTCGCCTAGTGATTGGGCTATATTTGGGAATCCTTTTCAGCCTCTCACAGAGAGATCAAGCCACAGTGTGGTTGGAACCTGGCCACACCTTAACAACAGTTAATTGCCACTGTGGATGAAACTTTCCCCTGAATCTCACAGTCCTTCTCCATAGCCCACAAATGACCAAAACACTATTGACACTAAACACTTGATACTAAAAGAACTGCTTAGGCATCCTGTTCCCCATTATACTTGTTAGTATTATTCAAATAAACAATGCTAGAAGAAGAAGAAGAGGTTTTATTTATATAGCGCCTTTCCATAGCTCAAGGTCGCTTTACATTGCACATTACAATACATTCAGAACACCCACACATACATCGCAGTCACATAGGATAACACTACCCAAAATGCATGTCAAACAGATATGTCTTCAACTGGATCTTGAATGCACCCACGGATGAGGTATTGCGTAGTGTAAGAGGTAGTGAATTCCATAATTGAGGAGCATTAACACCAAATGACCTCCCACCTACAGTGGACAACCAGAAACACGCTTGTCTATTTTCTTCATCACTGAGCCAACCGCTCCCCCTATAATAGTCCTGGTAGTGAGTGTGTTGATCCCATGGTCTCTACGCCACAATATTTCATTACGCCAGCTGGTTCTATTCCCTGACCTCTATGGCCACATAGCCTTAATGAGGGTCAACCTTCCAATCACCATATACAATTTTCCAATCACAACAAGCCAACATCCTTGGCCTATACCTGTGTTTGAGTCAGGAAGTAAACTAAATACCCAATTGGAATTTCAGAACAACAGCAGGTCATTTAGCTAGCTATAACAAACAAACCTGCTTATTTAAGTCCCCATAACAGCAGCAGGTTATTTAGCTAGCTATAACAAACAAACCTGCTGATTTAAGTCCCCATAACAGCAGCAGATCATTTAGCTAGCTATAACAAACAAACCTGCTGATTTAAGTCCCCATAACAGCAGCAGATCATTTAGCTAGCTATAACAAACAAACCTGCTGATTTAAATCCCCATAACAGCAGCAGATCATTTAGCTAGCTATAACAAACAAACCTGCTGATTTAAATCCAACCTGAGAGTCCCTGACTGAGGCTTCTCAGCTTCTCTTCATGCATGATATCCTAACACAACACTAGCACAAAATGGATGTGCTGGCTCTAGTCTCATTGTTTAGCTGTGTCCGGATGGGCAGATGACAGGGACTAGGAGGGAGGATGTGTTGGATTCAGCTGAGGCAGAAGAGATCCCATTTTCTGTCCCGTTGCATCAAGAACACTGGGAGCCACGCTCTGCTAAGCTCATCTCCCCTCTAGACTCTGGGTGTCCCACAAATAGCACCCGATTCCCTATGTAATGCACTACTATAGGGCTGTGGTCAAAAGTAGTGCACTATATAGGGAATAGGGTGGCATTTGGGACATATCCTCTCTGTCACAGTGTATTTATGATGGAACAACATTAACAACATTCATGCTAATGCCAGTAAAACAAACACCAGTGAACTAAACTGCAGCACGTGTCTGAGCCAGACTAGCTACATGTTTAAATATACCAGATCACTGGGTATTAGTTCACCATAGCTCTACTATAGAACCAGTACTACACAACCGAGCCAGACTAGCTACATGTTTAAATATACCAGATCACTGGGTATTAGTTCACCATGGCTCTACTATAGAACCAGTACTACACAACCATGCCAGACTAGCTACATGTTTAAATATACCAGATCACTGGGTGTAGTTCACCATGGCTCTACTATAGAACCAGTACTACACAACCGAGCCAGACTAGCTACATGTTTAAATATACCAGATCACTGGGTGTAGTTCACCATGGCTCTACTATAGAACCAGTACTACACAACCGTAGCAGGTGGTAACGTAAGCCCAACGCATTAACTGGGGGCACACTGCCTGCCCTCCAGGACATCTACAGCACCCAGTGTCACACGAAGGCCAAGAAGATCATCAAGGACCTCAGCCGCCCATGCCACGGCCTGTTCACCCCGCTAACATCTAGAAGATCATCAAGGACCTCAGCCGCCCGAGCCACTGCCTGTTCACCCCGCTAACATCTAGAAGATCATCAAGGACCTCAGCCGCCCGAGCCACTGCCTGTTCACCCCGCTAACATCTAGAAGATCATCAAGGACCTCAGCCGCCCGAGCCACTGCCTGTTCACCCCGCTAACATCTAGAAGATCATCAAGGACCTCAGCCGCCCGAGCCACTGCCTGTTCACCCCGCTAACATCTAGAAGATCATCAAGGACCTCAGCCGCCCGAGCCACTGCCTGTTCACCCCGCTAACATCTAGAAGATCATCAAGGACCTCAGCCGCCCGAGCCACTGCCTGTTCACCCCGCTAACATCTAGAAGATCATCAAGGACCTCAGCCGCCCGAGCCACTGCCTGTTCACCCCGCTAACATCTAGAAGATCATCAAGGACCTCAGCCGCCCGAGCCACTGCCTGTTCACCCCGCTAACATCTAGAAGGCGGAGACAGTACAGGTGCATCAAAGCTGGAACCGAGGGACTTAGAAACTCCTATCTCCAGGCCATCAGACTGTTAAATAGTCACCACTAGCCGTCCTCCACCCAGTATTCTACTCTGCACCTTAGAGGCGACTGCCCTATGTACATAGAGTCATTGAACACTGGTCACTTTAATAAATGTTTACATACTGTTTTACCCACTTTATACTGTATTCTAGCGATGGCTCATCCTAACTATTATAGATTTTTTTCTGGATGTTTGTGTGTATTGTTTTGTATTGCTAGGTATTATTTGTACGCGACCAATAAATGTTGATTTTATTTACTGTGTAAGGATGGTAGACACAGTGAGAAACAGGTCAACTCCACTGCCTCAGTCAAACTCTCTCTGTCTGGAAGATGCTCTTTGAGAAATGTCATCTGTGGTGTTGAAAAATATAGAGGGAGAGTGAGAATCTAGAGTCCTGAATGACAACGTCGGGTCAAACGGCCAATAGAACATTACTCAGCTCCAAGGGGAATGTAGAGAACAGCACAGAGAAGTATCAACTCCTTATCCTTCTACTACTTCTTCCACTACCATAAAACTACAGCTGAAGCAAGCACACACCATGTCTTCAGGAGATTGACCTTTTTTAGTTGTTGCTTGGTTAAATCCAAGTTGGTCTAGCGGTACCATACAGACACCCCCAAGTCTTTATTCAAGGCTAAATAAAGGTCAAATAAATAAACCACTCGCTCATTGTGAGGTTCCTAGGATGGTTCTGCTTGGCCAATCAAAGAGCTTTGGCTTGGGTCAATGGACTGATGCCAACCTAGGGCACTGGTCCATGTTATTACTGACAGAATGGTGGGATGGAGTTGGACACTACGACCATTACTGTAGCACCCATCTGCACTGTGTGTGTGCAGGGCCAGCTCCAGGTATAAGCAACATAAGCAGACGTTTAGGGCCCCGGGCCACTAGGGGGCCCCAGACCCCCCAAAACAGGAACTCAGTCGGTGTCTTGAGATATGAATAGTAGAATACACAAGATGCTAAATGTGGTTGTGCATCAGCAATTTATCTTTTGTTATGTCAGTCACAATTTGCCATGTCAGCGAACACTTTTTTTGATTTTTAAAGTTAGTATAGCCAGCTATCTAAACTTGTAGTAATCATGGTCGAATTACCGACTGGACACGCAGGGCACGTGCCCAGGGGCCCTGATCTCCAGGAGGCCCCCATTGATTTAGTTAGTCACTCAGATATCATCAACATGGCATGAATCATGGCAAAATGTGTAGAAACTAAAATTGCAGGACATTTGCTTTAAAACTGAAACAATCTCTCTATCCCATTTAAAAATGGGTAGAATTGCAAAAAAAAAAAAAAAACTCTGCCCCATGGCCCCATGGCAACTGCAGAAAACGTACTTTAAAACTGCAAAATATTCTCTACACCCCATGGCAAAATGTGCAGAATTGCAGGAAATGTATTTTTAAACATAAATGTTTTTCTCTACACCGTCAAGAGGGAGGCCACTAAAATCTTGCTTAGGGTCCCCAAAAGGCTAAAGCTGGCCCTGTGTGAGTGTGTGGTCGCGTTAGCGCAGGACTCAAATTATTGTTGTTGTAAATTCTGCTCGGCTTCAGTCAGGGTTCACTCCAAATCATGAATGTAAAAGGACAAATTTCGTGCTTCAGTTGCACTTCTCCACTGGATTAAATATCTTCGCTGTCATCATTGGATCACCAGACAGTGCTTTGACTAATGTGTAGGCTACTTTTCTACAGTTTAGTTGTTCTTTAAATGCAAGACTAACTTCAAGAAAAATATTAGGAAATATAGCTGGCTACATTCTTTCTATGATAAACACTAGAAATATTTTACAAGTAAAATGTAGATAAGCTAGCTATGATCCCCTTAGCTATAATGATTAGCTAGCTACATAACTACATAGCTAGATATCTCATTAGGAGGTGTCTGTTTATCTGTGATATGATTCCTAAAAATAGTAGCTTAGCCTGCTGGCTGTTGATCGCAAGTCTTAATCTAGCCTAAATCTGAAGCCCAACTGTTATGGGCTCCTGAGTGGCGCAGCAGTCTAAGGCACTGCATCTCAGTGCTAGAGACCGTCACTACAGACCCTGGTTCGATTCCAGGCTGTATCACAACCGGACGTGATTGGGAGTCCCATAGGGCGGCACACAACTGGCCCAGCGTCGTCCAGGTTAGGGTTTGGCCGGGGGGCCATCATTGTAAATAAAAATGTGTTCTTAACTGACTTGCCTAGTTAAATAAAGGTTAAATAAATAAAATAAATAAATGATGATGATGGCTAACCAAGCCAGCTAGATAATGACCCTTTTGAAAGCTCAGTCTCAGTGTGCAAAGCAGTCATTAAGGCAAAGGGTGGCTACTTTGAAGAATCTTTGTTTAACACTTTTTTGGTTACTACATGATTCCATGTGTTATTTTATAATGTAGCTCATTAATGCATGCAGAGGTCATAGTCTGAGTATATTTCAGACCAGTTAGCTGGTGTTCTAAAGCCTAGTGTTTCCATTCCCCCTTTAAAAACACAGATTTCTTTATGGACGGGCTGGTGGGCGGGCGTGCGTCTCCATCCGGACTGACTGAGAGCAGAGGGAGTTCAGCTGTCAACCGGTTTCTCAGCCAAGGGCTACAGCTGCCACTTGCATTTTAATCCACACACACACACACTAAATATATGAAACAGAACATAATGGGATTAGTGATGAGAGTCTATTGACTATGTAATAGCATATTAGTTAGGCCTGCCCACTGGGTATGTAGCATTGTCAGAGAAGGGACAGAGCTAAAGGGACATTATGGATAATGAAAGCACTGTGTCATCAAATGGACTTAGCCTTATCAAAATGTTGAAGCAGGAAGTTCAATAATCAAAATAAGGTTCATCCAAGATAACAGCCAAGTCTCATGACAAACTAAGGAGTCAAATGATTGCTGGCACATTAAATCGACCGAATATGTCCATTGAACAGTAAAGAAAACTCCCAAAACAACCCAGCTCTCTGAAGAGGAGAGACAAGAGCTGTGGACGTTGAATACATCTCTAGCCTACACTCTCCTCTATGGTCGGTCGTGAAGCTGTTGAAACAAGGGAAACAGGGCTGAAACACAGCGGCACACAGTAGATAAAGCACGTCACCAAATCATCCATCTCTCAGACAGGCTATGTGCACACTGCCCACAAAATGAGATGGAAACTGAGCTGCACTTCCTATCCTCCTGCCAAATGTCTGACCATATTAGAGACACATATTTCCCTCAGACTACACAGATCCACAAAGAATTCGAAAACAAATCCAATTTTGATCAACTCCCATATCTACTGGGTGAAATACCACAGCGTGCCGTCACAGCAGCAAGATGTGTGACCTGTTGCCACAAGGGCAACCCATATTTATTTATTTTCCCTTTTGTACTTTAACTATTTTCACATTGTTACAACACTGTATATAGACAAATATCTTTATTCTTTTGGAACTTCTGTGAGTGTTATGTTTACTGTTCATTTTTTATTGTTTATTTCACTTTGGTTTGTTATCCATTTTACTTGCTTTGGCAATGTAAACATATGTTTCCCATGACAATGAAGCCCCTTACATTTGAATTGAATTGGAATTGAGAGAAAGAGGGGAGGGGGAAGGGCTCTACATTTACTCTCTGGATCTCCAGCTGAGAGAACGGGCTAATTTAACACACCGCCAAGCACACTGAAACACACACTACAGCCCTACAATTAATGGCCTATGGCCTTGGAGAGGACTATCAGGAAGTGTACTGAAAGTGTTTGATTTGTGAGAAGTGTCGGGTAAACGAGTGACAGACAGGGAGAGATCATAGAGAGAGAGACAAAGAGAGGGGGGTAATAGAGAGAGAAAGAGAGAGAGGGGATGGGGTAGATAAAGAGAGAGAGAGAGAGGTTGGGGTTGATAGAGCGAGAGAAAGAGAGAGGGGTTGAGGTAGAGAGAGAGAGCGAGAGAGAGAGAGAGAGAGAGAGAGAGAGAGAGCGAGAGAAAGAGAGAGCGAGAGAGCGAGCGAGAGCGAGCGAGAGAGAGATTGAGGTAGAGAGAGAGAGAAAAAGAAAGACATAAGAGAGATAGATCCATTGGTTACCTGGTGCAGGTCTTTTCCCAGTGTATACTCCTGGAAGTACCCTGGGGCGGCGGAGGAGGCTCTGATGGCCTGCCACATCTTGTGTTTACAGTCTCCTATGTAGTGGGACCTGACCCCTGGTAGCATGCTGTAGTTTCTGAACACATAGGCCTTCAGAGGTAGACCCCTGTTCACTATGGTGCTCACTGCTGACACCTGGAGGAGGAACAGAGGCATGAACTAAATGAAGACTTCATGAGAGCATAGAGGGGTTGGTTGTTTAGCAACAGAACCAACGCGTGCACAACTATGTGGCAAAACAGACGGGTTGGATCAGATTGTTAACAACATGTAAACTAGATTTAGTCTCCAATGTTTATTGACAACATAAATACATTTGCACAATGAGCTCTTGTTGTCTCTTAAATGCATCGTCACAGTTGTTGGTTAGCTAGCTAGCTAATTTGATCCATATTAGCATTGACATGACAGTCAAAACACCTCAAAACAAGACATGGTATCAAGAACAAGACACAATGAGAGTAAACGAGCAACCTACGATTCCCTACATGGCAGCTTCTTGTCATTGTTGCTAGCTATCTGACCGTCCAGAATCATAACAACGCAGGCCTTCTGGCCGTATCGATGCGTACGGATCATTTTGGTGACTAGTCAGCCAACCCATCTATATGGAGTTGATTAAGTCTTTGTTCACTGTGGAAGCTTATGGTTGTTAAAGTGATGTATATATCAAACATTACCTTTGGGCATTTTGGATCCCGGGCCGTCTCCACCATGAGGCCTTCTCCCATTCTCTCCCTGTATCACACAATACATTCACCACTTCATTATCATTATCAAATTAGACAAAATTATATTGCAATTTACATGCTCCAAAATAAGAACATGATTTTCATAGGTCAGACTACACTGTCAAGATATTTACACCACTGACATGACAGTATACTAGACGGAGCAGCAGGGTACTGACACGACAGTATATTAGACGGAGCAGCAGGGTACTGACATGACAGTATACTAGACGGAGCAGCAGGGTACTGACATGACAGTATACTAGACGGAGCAGCAGGGTACTGACATGACAGTATACTAGACGGAGCAGCAGGGTACTGACATGACAGTATACTAGACGGAGCAGCAGGGTACTGACATGACAGTATACTAGACGGAGCAGCAGGGTACTGACATGACAGTATCCTAGACGAAGCAGCAGGGTACTGACATGACAGTATACTAGACGGAGCAGCAGGGTACTGACATGACAGTATACTAGACGAAGCAGCAGGGTACTGACATGACAGTATACTAGACGGAGCAGCAGGGTACTGACATGACAGTATACTAGACGGAGCAGCAGGGTACTGACATGACAGTATACTAGACGGAGCAGCAGGGTACTGACATGACAGTATACTAGACAGAGCAGCAGGGTACTGACATGACAGTATACTAGACGGAGCAGCAGGGTACTGACATGACAGTATACTAGACGGAGCAGCAGGGTACTGACATGACAGTATCCTAGACGGAGCAGCAGGGTACTGACATGACAGTATCCTAGACAGAGCAGCAGGGTACTGACATGACAGTATACTAGACGAACAGCAGGGTACTGACATGACAGTATACTAGACGGAGCAGCAGCGTACTGACATGACAGGGTACTGACATGACAGTATCCTAGACGGAGCAGCAGGGTACTGACATGACAGTATACTAGACGGAGCAGCAGGGTACTGACATGACAGTATACTAGACGGAGCAGCAGGGTACTGACATGACAGTATACTAGACGGAGCAGCAGGGTACTGACATGACAGTATACTAGACGGAGCAGCAGGGTACTGACATGACAGTATACTAGACAGAGCAGCAGCGTACTGACATGACAGGGTACTGACATGACGGAGCAGCAGGGTACTGACATGAACAGCAGGGTACTGACATGACAGTATCCTAGACAGAGCAGCAGGGTACTGACATGACAGTATCCTAGACAGACAGCAGGGTACTGACATGACAGTATCCTAGACAGAGCAGCAGGGTACTGACATGACAGTATCCTAGACGGAGCAGCAGGGTACTGACATGACAGTATACTAGACGGAGCAGCAGGGTACTGACATGACAGTATACTAGACGGAGCAGCAGGGTACTGACATGACAGTATACTAGACAGAGCAGCAGGGTACTGACATGACAGTATACTAGACGGAGCAGCAGGGTACTGACATGACAGTATACTAGACGGAGCAGGGTACTGACATGACAGTATACTAGACTACTGACATGACAGTATACTAGACGGAGCAGCAGGGTACTGACATGACAGTATACTAGACGGAGCAGCAGGGTACTGACATGACAGTATACTAGACGGAGCAGCAGGGTACTGACATGACAGTATACTAGACGGAGCAGCAGGGTACTGACATGACAGTATACTAGACGGAGCAGCAGCGTACTGTACTCACTTGAGGATGTTCTCCCAGATCTGGCTGTCGTAGAAGGCGTGGCTCCAGCCCATCTTGACGGTTCCCACGATGACGTTCTGTTTGAACACATCAGAACCCAGCTTCCTGTAGAGCTCCTCACAATCATCCAGAGGTATCTGGAACACCCCCAACATGAAGGCCAGGATGGCACCTGCGGGATAGGGGTTCATTGTGTTAGGATGCCACATGTGCCAAACAGGACTTTTAGATTTAAAAAAATATATTATCCTCCCCAATGTCGTGATATCCAATTGGTAGTACAATCTTGTCCCATCGCTGCAACTCCCGTACGGACTGGTGGGAGGCGAAGGTTGAGAGCCGTGTGTCCTCCGAAACACGACCCAAACAAGCCGCACCGCTTTTTGGCACACAGGTCGCTTAACCCAGAAGCTAACCGCACCAATGGGTCAGAGGAAACACTGTACAGTCGTGGCCAAAGGTTTTGAGAATGACACAAATATTCATTTTCAGCAAGTCTGCTGCCTCAGTTTGTATGATGGTAATTTGCATATACTCCAGAATGTCATGAAGAGTGATCAGATGAATTGCAATTAATTGCAAAGTCCCTCTTTGCCATGCAAATGAACTGAATCCCCAAAAAACATTTCCACTGCATTTCAGCCCTGCTACAAAAGGACCAGCTGACATCATGTCAGTGATTCTCTCATTAACAAAGGTGTGAGATTTGACAAGGACAAGGCTGGAGATCATTCTGTCATGCTAAATGAGTTGGAATAACAGACTGGAAGCTTCAAAAGGAGGGTGGTGCTTGGAATCATTGTTCTTCCTCTGTAAACCATGGTTAACACATTTAAATGTTTTACTCACGTTGGCTGCGGTGAAGGAGAGCCCGCAGGTTTTGGTAGAGGGCCGTGTCGGTGGCACTGTATTGTCCTCAAAGCGAGCAAAGAATTTGTTTCGTTTGTCTGGGAGCAGGACATTGTGGTCCGTGACGGGGCTGGTTTCTTTTTGTAGTCTGTGATTGACTGTAGACCCTGCCACATACCTCTCGTGCCTGAGCCGTTGAATTGCGACTCTACTTTGTCTCTATACTGACGCTTAGCTAGTTTAGCTTGTTTGATTGCCTTGCGGAGGGAATAGCTACACTGTAAAGCATCCTGAGACCCTTCATGTGTGGGGTTGCTTCTTAGCCAAGGGAGTGGGCTCACTCACAATTTTGCCTAAGAACACAGCCATGAATAAAGAATGGTACCAACACATCCTCCGAGAACAACTTCTCCCAACCATCCAGGAACAGTTTGTTGACGAACAATGCCTTTTCCAGCATGATGGAGCACCTTACCATAAGGCAAAGGTGATAACTAAGTGGCTCAGGGAACAAAACACAGATAGTTTGGGTCCATGGCCAGGAAACTCCCCAGCCCTTAATCCCATTGAGAACTTGTGGTCAATCCTCAAGAGGCGGGTGGACAAACAAAAACCCACAAATTCTGACCAACTCCAAGCATTGATTATGCAAGAATGGGCTGCCATCAGTCAGGATGTGGCCCAGAAGTTAATTGACAGCATGCTAGGGCGGATTGCAGAGGGCTTGAAAAAGAAGGGTCAACACTGCAAAACTCTTTGCATTAACTTCATGTAATTGTCAATAAAAGTATTTGACACTTATGAAACGCTTGTAATTATACTTCAGTATTCCATAGTAACATCTGACAAAAATATCTAAAGACACTGAAGCAGCAAACTTCGTGTAAATTAATATTTGTGTAATTCTCAAAACGACTGTACACCTGGCAACCGTGTCAGCGTGCATGTGGACCGATATCATGTTGTATAAAATACAGGGAGCAACAGCCTACCTGTGCTGACCCCACAGATGTAGTCAAACAGCTGGTAGATGGGTTTGCCCGTCAGGGTCTGCAGTTTGTGTAGGGTCTGCAGGGCTACCAGTCCCCTGGTCCCCCCTCCATCGATGGCCAGGATCCGTATACCCTGGCCCTTCACAGGGTCTGTGTATCCCACCAGGGCCAGGGCCTCTCTCACTGCAGCCTGGAGCCTGGGGTCTCTGGTCTGCCTCAGACGCAACAGGCATGGGATCACCCTCTCCTGGAGGGGGGGTACGGGAGACAGGTGGAGGTTCACTTCAGCAAATTCACACACTTCTACATGTACCTACCTTAGTTGAACACACTAATTGGCAGTTGGTCTATGAGAGCTTCTGCTACATGACTAAAATATGAATGTAAATATACCCACAGTATATCTACAAGGATTCAAGTTTACATTGTCTACAAAAACACCCCCACACCTTGATGGCCACGCCGCGTGTCTCAGGGTACTCCAGTAGATGCAGGCTGAGCTCCTCCACGCGGCTGGTGTGGATATTCACGTCTGTAGCTTTCTGGATGCCCTGCACCAAGGCTCTGGTCCTGTTGTCCATACTCACCCGGGCGATGATCTGGGATGGGAGGGCACAGAACATATTCAGGATCCTTTTTTAAATTAATATCAAAATTAGATAAGGTAATCATTCTGTGTAATGTTTTCCTTCTGTACCAGATCATTGAACATGAACTTCAAACTGACAGGGTAAGACACTTCAACCTGACAGGCTAAGACACTTCAACCTGACAGGCTAAGACACTTCAACCTGACAGGCTAAGACACTTCAACCTGACAGGCTAAGACACTTCAACCTGACAGGCTAAGACACTTCAACCTGACAGGCTAAGACACTTCAACCTGACAGGGTAAGACACTTCAACCTGACAGGGTAAGACACTTCAACCTGACAGGGTAAGACACTTCAACCTGACAGGGTAAGACACTTCAACCTGACAGGGTAAGACACTTCAACCTGACAGGGTAAGACACTTCAACCTGACAGGGTAAGACACTTCAACCTGACAGGGTAAGACACTTCAACCTGACAGGGTAAGACACTTCCAACCTGACAGGGTAAGACACTTCAACCTGACAGGGTAAGACACTTCAACCTGACAGGGTAAGACACTTCAACCTGACAGGGTAAGACACTTCAACCTGACAGGGTAAGACACTTCAACCTGACAGGGTAAGACACTTCAACCTGACAGGGTAAGACACTTCAACCTGACAGGGTAAGACACTTCAACCTGACAGGGTAAGACACTTCAACCTGACAGGGTAAGACACTTCAACCTGACAGGGTAAGACACTTCAACCTGACAGGGTAAGACACTTCAACCTGACAGGGTAAGACACTTCAACCTGACAGGGTAAGACACTTCAACCTGACAGGGTAAGACACTTCAACCTGACAGGGTAAGACACTTCAACCTGACAGGGTAAGACACTTCAACCTGACAGGGTAAGACACTTCAACCTGACAGGGTAAGACACTTCAACCTGACAGGGTAAGACTCTTCCAACTGACAAGGTATTAAAAGTTAATTTTAATTAATTCACATGTTCAGAGAATCATACATTTATATGAATCAGTTTCAGTACCTTCTCTCTCTGGCTCAGCAGTAGTTTCTTGGCCCCCTCTTCAGCGTTCTTCTTCTCCTCCTCAGTCTCTATCTTCTCTGCAGGCATCCTCACAGCCTCCTCCGTGGTCTTCTCAGAGGTCTTCTCTTTAACTGCTGCTGTGACGCTCTTGGGGTCAGCTCTGAACTTACTAGGTACCAAGGGTGCTATGTAGCTGCCAAAGAATGCCTGAACATTGGGGCGAGGGTCAGACAGATACTGCCCAAACACCCCTTTTTTAGAGGGTGTTAGGGTGGGGGTAGGGGTGGAGGTATGGGTGACTGGGTCAGAGGAAGTGCTGTCTGTGGCAGGACTCTCTCGGGTGGGAACACTCGAAGTTGGGCTAAACTCCTCCAGGGGAGGAGTCGGTCGTGGGATAGCTGCCTTTCCCTGGACAGCCTTGGTCTCAGCTGCCACAGGTACTGAAATGGGGATGTGGTCCCCACTATTAGTACTCTGATAGCGTTGATTGAGAGCAGGCTTGGAGGACGTGGATGCTTGAGCATTGTCATTTAGATGGTGAGGCTTCTTGTCATCTCCTGTTGATAGACTACTACTACTCCCGAAGTAGTCGTTGACGTGCTGAGACAGGGTGCTGTATGTCTCGTCCATGTTGGTGGACAGGGCCTCTGGGTGGAACAGCTGTAACGTCTGCTTGGCCATGGTTGACGAGGAGCTAGCGGTGGATATAGCCACTGATGCAGCGGAGTTAGCCACTGACGCAGCGAGGCTATGTTTGGGCTTGACGTTGGCCACGAAGGGTTTCTCTAAAGCCTGAAGTGGCTGATTCTCCTTCCCCTCCTCTCCATTGTTCTGCTCCTGCTCTTGTGGCTTCATGGCTATTGCAGCAGCTGAAGCCTCACTAGCTGCCGGGGTTGGAGATGGAGTCGGAGGCTCCGCTTTGGCCAGTACCTTCTCTGCATGGGCGGCTGCACTGGGCTTAAGGCGGATATCTTGGAGAGGAGGTCGCTGCCGCTTACTGCTTTAGTAACAGTGTTGAGGGTGCTCCTGATCCGCGACATGCGTCAGCTCACACCAGAGACAGGAGAGAGTTCAAATGGTATGACTGGACTAAAGCCTTTGCTTGTTCCAGTGCTGATTCAGGAATAGGCCTTGATGGGTCATCTCTTTCGCTTGTGTGGTCTGTGTTCAGTTAGGACAACCTCTGGAGACCGGGTCAGTCAGGACAACCTCTGGAGACCGGGTCAGTCAGGACAACCTGTGGAGACCGGGTCAGTCAGGACAACCTGTGGAGACCGGGTCAGTCAGGACAACCTGTGGAGACCGGGTCAGTCAGGACAACCTCTGGAGACCGGGTCAGTCAGGACAACCTCTGGAGACCTGGTCAGTCAGGACAACCTCTGGAGACCGGGTCAGTCAGGACAACCTCTGGAGACCGGGTCAGTCAGGACAACCTCTGGAGACCGGGTCAGTCAGAACAACCTCTGGAGACGGGTCAGTCAGGACAACCTGTGGAGACCGGGTCAGTCAGGACAACCTCTGGAGACTGGGTCAGTCCTCTTGGCTCTGGTCCAGCATAGGTCATCTAGGAATGAAGCTGCCTCCTAGAATATCAGAGAAAGAAAGCTAATGGATGTCAGAGGACTTTGTGCAAAGTCTAGCTAAATAAACATACAATTTAGCCTAAAGGAAAACCACAATGAAGAGAAACAGCCCCTCATTAGAATGAACAAAGGTATTTGTCCCACACAAAGAAATAGATAGCACTGGTTGGCCATTCAAACCCTATCAAATACCCGGATGTTCCTTCTGTTCCATGGTAGCCATGGAAACCCTTCAAAACAACAACATTCGTTTTCCAGTGTAGAAAACGAATGATATCTACGGGTTTCCAAATACTTTCTCACGGTTAGTTTTGATACACGAAGAGAAACACGATGGATGAGAGGCCTTCATCAAACCTAAGCTTGAGAGCATCTGAAATCGTGAAAAATGTACTGGAGAACGCCCGCGGTGCCCTCGGCCACCAGCAAGAGGTGGAAGACTCCACCGAATACGAGTTTAGAAACATCGAATGGATCACTTGCAAGGACTTTACAATTGAACTGGGGAAACTGCGAATCGAGGAGTACATCCACACATGGGAGGTGCATCCCAGCTGGCTTTGTAGCCTATTATTCCTCCAGGAGACGGATCATGAGTTTCACAAACAGTACCACTACCGGGCACAATGGAGCATCCCCACCCGACGCACCCCGATCCCCAAGGCGACTGCCTGTGTCTACTTTGTCATTGTGATTTCCAAGATCAAACCTCAGACTTTGCCCGTGGAGGTGTACTTTCTAGTGGAGTCGAACAGGCTGACACACAGGCCAGGGCAAACGAGGTTCAGGGAGAAGTGGTTGAAAGATGTCATCGAGAGCAAAACGTTGCTCCAGAATACTGTAGACTTTTAGCAATGTAAACATTGGAATGGACAGCGAACGTTTCTGTGGCGAATCTCAGCCTCTTAGGAGACACCTACCTAGCGAGCACATATCCAGGCCAAAGGGGAACACACGGGTCATGACATGGGCTTGTATCAATAAAGGGACCACTGCCTTCACTGTGAAGAGTTGAAAAAACACATAGCTGCATATCAGCGAAGCTATTTGTTTTAGAACAACTCGGTCGTGTGTTTGCTAGCTAGCTTAGCGTGCTAACTAGCGATACAACACAGCAGCTTGTACCGAACGCTCAGTTATTATACGCCTGCCACGATGGGTTAGCTAACTAGCAATGCAGCATCAGCTCGCTAATCATCATTGCTTTTACGACAGCCCGTTTCAAAAGGTATTTTGTAAATGATGATAAAACCTAGACAAATGTAACATTTCACCCAAGGAAATTACCAGAATAGTCAGCGTTTCATTGACCGGTCTGCTAGCTAAGGAAAACAGGAAATGTGTAAATATACAATAGATCACGTTACGGTGCTCTGCTTCTTGATTGGCTGTTTCATAGACACGTCGCTAACCGCTAACCTCCAACCACGAGAGGGCAGCATTGACTGCTCTGTAACACTAGAGGGCAGCATTGACTGCTCTGTAACACTAGAGGGCAGCATTGACTGCTCTGTAACACTAGAGGGCAGCATTGACTGCTCTGTAACACTAAAGGGCAGCATTGACTGCTCTGTAACACTGGAGGGCAGCATTGACTGTTCTGTAACACTAGAGGGCAGCATTTAATGTGAGACAATTGTCCCTTGGTGAATCTCATTACATTTCATTACGGAACAGCTACATAATTTAATTTAAATAGGAAGAAAAATCATTGCGCATGACTCATTTGTATCACTCATGTTTGGCACAAATGTTTATTTCACCAATTAGAGTATGAACTAATGATTTGATACAAACTAGATGGAGTGTGCATCCGATTTTAATCTACAACATTCCGGCAGTATGGAGAGCGACATAGCCACATACAGCCCACCACCGAAAGTAGCTAATGGCTTAGCTTTAACATTATTATTTTTGTTGTTGACCTAATCACAAGAGGAGGATTGTTCAATTGATAAAATACAATGACGACATATTAAATTAAATATGGATGATTTAGAGATAATTCCTTGATCATCCCATTGAGGATGTATCTATCTCTACTATGGATTCTTCCATGCAGAGTCTCGTTCAACAACATGCAGTGTGAAATGTCAGCAAGGTGTGCAAATGTCAAATGAGCTCAGTGGTTTTTGCCTGTCTCTTATCTTGATACAACATGGTTGGGAGGAACATTGGTTTCTATGATTTCAACAAAGGTAATTGGACAAGGTCCATTCAGGTCTCCCAATGGGGTGCCCATGAATTCTCTCAAACCTCAATGTAAAACCACTGTCTGGATGTGTCCCAAATGGAACCCGTTCCTGTGTCTGTTCCGGTGCCTGTTCCTGTGTCTGTTCCGGTGCCTGTTCCTGTGTCTGTTCCTGTGTCTGTTCCGGTGCCTGTTCCTGTGTCTGTTCCTGTGCCAGTTCCTGTGTCTGTTCCTGTTCCTGTACCTGTGTCTGTTCCTGTGTCTGTTCCTGTGCCTGTTCCTGTGCCTGTTCCTGTGCCTGTTCCTGTGTCTGTTCCTGTGCTAGTTCCTGTGTCTGTTCCTGTGCCTGTTCCTGTGTCTGTTCCTGTGTCTGTTCCTGTGCCAGTTCCTGCGTCTGTTCCTGTGTCTGTTCCTGTGCCTGTTCCTGTGTCTGCTCCTGTTCCTGTGCCAGTTCCTGTGTCTGTTCCTGTGTCTGTTCCGGTGCCTGTTCCTGTGTCTGTTCCGGTGCCTGTTCCTGTGTCTGTTCCTGTGTCTGTTCCGGTGCCTGTTCCTGTGTCTGTTCCTGTGCCAGTTCCTGCGTCTGTTCCTGTGTCTGTTCCTGTGCCAGTTCCTGTGTCTGTTCCTGTGCCTGTTCCTGTGCCAGTTCCTGTGTCTGTTCCTGTGTCTGTTCCTGTGCCAGTTCCTGTGTCTGTTCCTGTGTCTGTTCCTGTGTCTGCTCCTGTTCCTGTGTCTGTTCCTGTGCCAGTTCCTGCGTCTGTTCCTGTGTCTGTTCCTGTGTCTGTTCCGGTGCCTGTTCCTGTGTCTGTTCCGGTGCCTGTTCCTGTGTCTGTTCCTGTGTCTGTTCCGGTGCCTGTTCCTGTGTCTGTTCCTGTGCCAGTTCCTGCGTCTGTTCCTGTGCCAGTTCCTGTGCCTGTTCCTGTTCCTGTGTCTGCTCCTGTTCCTGTGCCAGTTCCTGTGCCTGTTCCTGTGTCTGCTCCTGTTCCTGTGCCAGTTCCTGTGCCCGCTCTAAAAGACCATAGAGTTCTCAGTGTGTTTATTGGATTTTCACACTTATTACATTACACGAACAGTAGCTACGTCACCAGTAGTGGGCATAGACCAGCTGAATAAATGACTCTCTGGTACAGAGTGTAATAACATGGAGGAGCACAGAAACAACCCACAGAGGCACAGTGCTGCTGGAGGAGCACAGAAACAACCCACAGAGGCACGGTGCTGCTGGAGGAGCACAGAAACAACCCACAGAGGCACAGTGCTGCTGGAGGAGCACAGAAACAACACACAGAGGCACGGTGCTGCTGGAGGAGCACAGTAACAACCCACAGAGGCACAGTGCTGCTGGAGGAGCACAGTAACAACCCACAGAGGAACAGTGCTGCTGGAGGAGCACAGTAACAACCCACAGAGGCACGATGCTGCTGGACTAGCACAGAAACAACCCACAGAGGCACGGTGCTGCTGGAGGAGCACAGTAACAACCCACAGAGGCACAGTGCTGCTGGAGGAGCACAGTAACAACCTACAGAGGAACAGTGCTGCTGGAGGAGCACAGTAACAACCCACAGAGGAACAGTTCTGCTGGAGGAGCACAGTAACAACCCACAGAGGAACAGTGCTGCTGGAGGAGCACAGTAACAACCCACAGAGGAACAGTGCTGCTGGAGGAGCACAGTAACAACCCACAGAGGCACGGTGCTGCTGGAGGAGCACAGAAACAACCCACAGAGGAACAGTTCTGCTGGAGGAGCACAGTAACAACCCACAGAGGAACAGTGCTGCTGGAGGAGCACAGTAACAACCCACAGAGGAACGGTGCTGCTGGAGGAACATAGTAACAACCCACAGAGGCACGGTGCTGCTGGAGGAGCACAGTAACAACCCACAGAGGAACAGTGCTGCTGGAGGAGCACAGTAACAACCCACAGAGGAACAGTGCTGCTGGGGGAGCACAGTAACAACCCACAGAGGCACGGTGCTGCTGGAGGAGCACAGAAACAACCCACAGAGGAACAGTTCTGCTGGAGGAGCACAGTAACAACCCACAGAGGAACGGTGCTGCTAGATATTCCTGTTGATCTTAGCTGCCAAAATTAAACAGAATTACATTTCTGTGTTTGTGTATGTATGGATGCATGGATGTTTTATAGCAAAAACCCTCCCCCTTTGTTCCATTCAAACAGTAATAACAGTTTCAATAGAGGTAATCAAAAACATACAGCAGAAGCAAAACCATTATTATGTCATATGTCATTATTATGTCATGTCATTATTATTCTATCATCTATAGAAGAAGAATATTCTCTAATTATACACTGTATCCCATGTTCCTGTCACAGTGCTCTGAAGTGACTCAAAAGTAAACGCTGTTGAAAATATGTTCCTTTCTATGAATGGCAGCAGTTAATTCCATATATTAGTGGCGCAATCCAATTAAAGTTCCCCTTCCCTCTTAACCACGACAAGTCCCCATAGCAACCAGGTATTGCACCGTGCACCCTGGAGCCGTATAGGTAAGGTTGATGATAGGGGTAAACAAGACACATAGTGAGATGGTCAGATGTTTGGAACTGATAGATGATACATACAGAGACTGAGGATATAGAGAACCCCATGAGGTCATATAGAAGTCAATTACACTCATATGGCTTTACTGCATGACTCCAGATTCATTTTAAAGTCTATCATACACAGTGTGCGATGCTTCACAAGAGTGGGGATATTGGGAATCCCAAGGGATCATAGAAGACAAAATTACAGTTATTGCTATGTGGTGTTACAGCACCACTCCAGATTCATTTAAAAGTATATTGTGTAGCCAAGATCTACTGTATACTGTAGCTAGATACGGCGTTACTGCACCACTCCAGATTCATTTCAAAGTATGTTGCAGTGTAGCTAAGAGCCATTGGGAAACAAAAAATATATATATATTTTAGGCATAGAGTACATGCTGTGCAAAAGTTGATATCTGAAGACAGAAGATGCAGCAATGGAGACATGATAAACACTGGATGAATAATCTAAAAGGGTCTATTTTTGACTTGCTTTACGACAGCAATCTTTAGAGCATCACTAATGTATGCATGTTGCCCTGATCATATGCTCCCTGTCACTGACCATGACGGGTGGCATGGACCGGTGGCATTACTGGTGGCATGACAGGTGGCATGATGGGTGGCATGAATGATTGGCTATGAAAAGCCAACTGACATTTACTCCTAAGGTGCTGAACTGTTGCACCCTCTACAACCACTGTGATTATTATTATTTTACCCTGCTGGTCATCTATGAACGTTTGAACATCTTGGCCATGTTCTATTATAATCTCCACCCTCAGAGCCTGGTTCCTCTCTAGGTTTCTTCCTAGGTTGCAGCCTTTCTATGGAGTTTTTCATAGGCACCGTGCTTCTAAACTCAGAAAAAAAAGATACATCCCTTTTTCAGGACCCTGTCTTTCAAAGATAATTTGTAAAAATCCAAATAACTTCACAGATCTTCATTGTAAAGGGTTTAATGAACCATAAACAATTAATGAACATGCACCTGTGGAACGGTCGTTAAGACACTAAGAGCTTACAGACGGTAGGCAATTAAGGTCACAGTTATGAAAACCTTGGACACTAAAGAGGCCTTTCTACTGACTCTGAAAAACACCAAAATAAAGATGCCCAGGGTCCCTGCTCATCTGCATTAATGTGCCCTAGGCATGCTGCAAGGAGGCATGAGGACTACAGATGGGGCCAGGGCAATAAATTGCAATGTCCGTACTGTGAGACGCCTAAGACAGCGCTACAGGGAGACAGGACAGACAGCTGATCGTCCTCGCAGTGGCAGACCACATGTAACACCTGCACAGGATCGGTACATCCGAACATCACACCTGCAGGACAGGTACAGGAAGGGAATAACAACTGCCCGAGTAACACCAGGAACGCACAATCCCTCCATCAGTGCTCAGACTGTCAGCAATAGGCTGAGAGAGGCTGGACTGAGGGCTTGCAGGCCTGTTGTAAGGCAGGGCCTCACCAGACATCACCAGCAACAACGTCGCCTATGGGCTCAAACCCACCGTCACTGGACAGACAGGACTGGCAAAAAGTGCTCTTCACTGACATGTCGCGGTTTTGTCTCACCAGGGGTGATGGTCGAATTTGCGTTTATCGTCGAAGGAATGAGCGTTACACCGAGGCCTGTACTCTGGAGTGGGATCGATTTGGAGGTGGAGGGGCCGTCATGGTCTGGGGCGGTGTGTCACAGCATCATCGGACTGAGCTTGTTGTCATTGCAGGCAGTCTCAACGCTGTGCGTTACAGGGAAGACATCCTCCTCCCTCATGTGGTACCCTTCCTTCCTGCAGGCTCATCCTGACATGACCATCCAGCATGACAATGCCACCAGCCATACTGCTCGTTCTGTGCGTGATTTCCTGCAAGACAGGAATGTCAGTGTTCTGCCATGGCCAGCGAAGAGCCCGGGATCTCAATCCCATTGAGCATTTCTGGGACCTGTTGGATCGGAGGGTGAGGGCTAGGGCCATTCCCCCCAGAAATGTCCGGGAACTTGCAGGTGCCTTGGTGGAAGAGTGGGGTAACATCTCACAGCAAGAACTGGCACATCTGGTGCAGTCCATGAGGAGGAGATGCACTGCAGTACTTAATGCAGCTGGTGGCCACACTAGATACTGACTGTTACTTTTGATTTTGACCCCTCCTTTGTTCAGGGACACATTATTCCATTTCTGTCAGTCACATGTCTGTGGAACTTGTTCAGTTTATGTCTCAGTTGTTGAATCTTATTATGTTCATACAAATATTTACACATGTTAAGTTTGCTGAAAAGAAACGCAGTTGACAGTGAGAGGATGTTTCTTTTTTGCTGAGTTTACATCTGCATTGCTTGCTGTTTGGGGTTTTAGGCTGGGTTTCTGTACAGCACTTTGTGACATCGGCTGATGTAAAAAGGGCTTTATAAATAAATACATTTGATTGATTGATGGATGGGTGGCATGGACAGGTGGCATGGACGGGTGGCATGACGGGTGGCATAGACAGGTGGCATGGACGGGTGGCATTGGACAGGTGGCATGGCAGGTGGCATTGCTGGTGGCATGGACGGGTGGCATTACTGGTGGCATAGACGGGTGGCAATGACAGGTGGCATGACAGGTGGCATGATGGGTGGCATGGACAGGGGGCATTACTGGTGGCATGGACGGGTGGCATGACGGGTGGCATGGCAGGTGGCATGGACAGGTAGAATGACTGGTGGCATGGACAGGTGTTATGGACAGGTGGCATGGACAGGTGGCATGGATGGGTGGCATGGACAGGTGGCATGGACTAGTGGCATGGACAGGTGGCATGGACTAGTGGCATGATGGGTGGCATGATGGGTGGCATGACAGGTGAAATAACAGGTGGCATAGATGTATGGCATGGACAGGTGGCATGGACTGGTGGCATAGACATATGGCATGGACAGGTGGCAAGATGGGTGGCATGACAGGTGGCATTACTGGTGGCATGACGGGTGGCATGAACTGCATAATAGATGTATAATTGGAAAATACAATTATGTGTGTCACGATCCTCATAAGTGACAGACCAAGGCGCAGCAAGGCATCCAGTATACATGTTTATTAAAACGAAACGTAACTGGGCAAAATAACAAAATGAACGAAGAGCGTAACTTAAACATAGACTGACAATACAAACAAAGCTATGTTTCAACAATAACCCACCAAAACCTAATTGAAAATCCCAAACATATATATGATTCCCAATTAGAGACAACGACACACAGCTGCCTCTAATTGGGAACCATTACCCCAACATAGAAATAGAACACCTAGAACTCAAAAACCCTACACCAAAACGAAACCTAAACACGCCAGCCTAAAACTCTGGCCTGGACGTGACAATGTGGTACTACTATTATTATTACAGCGCCATGAACAGTGTTGGTGTGTCCTCACACTGAAGGAGAACAGCCTTTTATTCTAGCATGATGTTGGTTTGTGTCCCAAGTGGCACCCTATTCCCTATATAGTGTACTACTATTGACCAGGGCCCATAGGGTCTAAAGTAGTGCACTATGTAGGGAATGGGGTGCCATTTGGGACACAGTCATGGTGTGGAGAGGTTGTGGATAATGAATAACAGCACTCAGCACACTGCAACGCTCAGAAGCGAAGGCTCTGCAAGCTGCTAGACACAAATCTCAGCTTCAATACATCCTTTCAGATATGTGCCTTCCTGCTGATAAGTACTGTACAAATGACCTTTTCTTCATGACTGTCACAAAGGCACTAGGTGAAACAGCACTCAGAGAAGTGCTCTCACAGAGGCCAGAGTGATGGTAAAAACACATCATTTCTGAATCTCTAGGAATTCCTTTTCTCCAAGAATATCAACCAATTGACCAGTCAATACAGTTGTTGACTTGATGCTTTTAAATAAACACATATTGATACATGGATGCTGAGGGGGAAATGCATAACCAATGTTCTTTTACATTACATTGTAAAGGATACAAATCCTTATACCTGACTTGTATCAATCATATTCAACACGGATTAAATTTGAAAGAGTTTTGTTCAGGGGTGTATGTAGTCTGTTCCTTTTGGATTTTGTGGAAGAAAGCCTTTTCATTAGGCCCATGTGGCTGATGGTGACTAAGTACAGGTCTAGGTCTACAGTTGATATTGACAGAAAATTGAAGGAAATTAATGTGTACTCACGTGTGAAGCCTGGGGAGGTGTTCATATTGAACATGTAGCCTAGATGTTCATTACACTCTGGGAATGCGCACTGCGCACCTACCTATATAGCACATTCTGATTTCATTGGTGCATCCAGAGCCATATTTAAACAGGCCTACAGCTCTGGTGCACCTGTGGTTGCTGACCATCTTTTCTCGGACGCTGATGGCCCGTACAAAACGTCACAGTCAGACAATGCCTGCAGGGTAACCCAACCACATAGCGCCGGGCGGCCAAACGGACGTTTCTTGAAGGTATGCAGCGATCGATGGAGCAGCGAATTAAATTCAGGGTGAGTCGTCAGGGCGAGTCGTCAGGCAAATACGACGCTACTGCCAGCTGAAGCACTTGTAGCTACTGCGCATCATAGGCGAGAGATAGTGGCCGAATTGCCAACAGGAAAGTATTGGACCTAATTTTCTGAACAAAATTAAGAATGAAAAAACAAATAGTAACCAAAACATATTGTAAGGGACAATGACTTTACAACTCAATTATAGTGGCAATTGCAGTTCAGATCGGGAAGACGTGGGAGGACCTGATGAAACAGGCGAACACGACTTTGCGCTTCTAAAAGCTGGAGTTTTGGGATTGATTTTTGTCTTAGCCACATGTGGGAATTTGTGCCTTCTACATGCACTTTGGAGGAAGCGCAAGATGAATACAAGGACCCAACTGTTCCTTCTGCACCTGTGCTTTGCGGACCTAGTGGTCGCTTTCTTCCAAGTCCTACCGCAGCTCTGCATGGAGATTACGCACAGGTTCCGGGGCTCAGATTTCGTCTGTAGGTCGGTGAAATATCTTCAGGTGGTTGGGATGTTCGCCTCCACATACATGATAGTGGCCATGACCATAGATCGGTACCATGCGGTCTGCAAACCCATGGTGTCCTTCTTGAAGGGTTCCTTTAAGAGGTACGTCGCCATAGGCGCAGCGTGGCTGATCTCTCTGGCTTTCAGCATCCCTCAACTCTTCATCTTTTCTCTCCAAGAACTAGAGGACAACCTGTATGATTGTTGGGCGACATTTATCGAACCTTGGGGTTCTAAGGTATACATCAGCTGGATTACTTTATCAGTGTTTGTTCTCCCGGTTATCATCTTGTTGTACTGCCAGATTAAAATATGCACGGGGATATACTTTAACATGAAGAGAAAGGCGCTCCAGGCTTCCACGTGCGACGGGCGCACCGGCACCAAAGGGGTCTCGAGCGCAATGTTGAAGACGGTCAAAATGACGTTCGTCATCATTATGGTCTACTCGATATGCTGGAGCCCCTTCTTTGCGGTCCAGTTGTGGTCTGCATGGAGTCCCAGTACAGCACCCACAAATGGTAAATTAGATTTTATTTGTGTACCTGCTTGGCATTTTACTACATTGTTAGGAGCTAGTAACGTGAGCATTTCGCTGCGCCTGCTATAACATCTGCTAAACTGTGAATGCGACCAATACACTTTGGGATTATAAATAAATGTGGTTTACTGTCAATTAATTAATAATTTATACCCTTGTGCCACCACAGATATCTAGAAGCCACAGGTATCTAGTTTAATCACACTGATTGGCCTCCAGTTCCATTGATTTGCATGACCTTTCCCATTCTTTCTGTGGAAACCTGTTGTGCTATTTTTCTCATGCCATATCCTCTCTCTCTCTCTCTCTCTCTCTCTCTCTCTCTCTCTCTCTCTCTCTCTCTCAGGTCCAGTGTTTGTCATCATCATGCTGCTTGCCAGTCTGAACAGCTGTACCAACCCCTGGATCTATCTTTACTACAGCTAGGAGACACGACACTATGATGAACTAGCTCTGGTCCAGGGCGTTACTTTCTGCTTCACAGAAGGCATACTATCAGCAAGCCACACATAACACCATGGACCAGAGCTATTGATGGACCATATGGGCAGTATGGAAACTCCCCCTACTCCAGTGCTTCACCTTGTACTGTATATAGCATTTCTTTGATGTCATTGAAGACCCATGGTTTAGACACATGCAAATATATGAAAATATCCTCTTTGATTCAACATCAGTATTGGTATGTCAAGCCGACCAATTTAGCTCTCAACAGTAAGCAAATGTAATGTATATTCTTTCGAGCTAATATTCTATAAGAGTAATAACAGCAGTATAACATTTGAGGTGCCGGTCCTCAGCTCCGGGAAGCTCCAGCCCAATCAAGCACTGATTATCTGGGATGACAGGCCACCAGAAAAACTAATTGTGAGGAAAAATATGGGCATCAGTGAACAACGAATGGTTGCTTTGTGAGCATAATGTGTAATTATTATGACTATCTGGTCCATATATGTATTGATGTGTTTGGGCTTTGACATATCTTTACATAGATGTCTGCATTTTCTCTGTTTTGTCTAATGCAACAATAAAATACATGTATGTTCAGTTGAAGTCGGAAGTTTACGTACACTTATGTTGGAGTCATTAAAACTCGTTTTTCAACCACTCCACACATTTTTTGTTAACAAACTATAGTTTTGGCAAGTCGGTTAGGACATCTACTTTGTGCAAGACACAAGTAATTTTTCCAACAATTGTTTACAGACAGATTATTTCACTTATAATTCACTGTATCACAATTCCAGTGGGTCAGAAGTTTACATACACCAAGTTGACTGTGCCTTTAAACAGCTTGGAAAATTCCAGAAAATTATGTCATGGCTTTAGAAGATTCTGATAGGCTAAGGGGGAGGCTTGCAAGCCGAAGAACACCATCCCAACCGTGAAGCATGGGGATGGCAGCATCATGTTGTGTGGGTGCTTTGCTGCAGGAGGGACTGGCGAACTTCACAAAATAGATGGCATCATGAGGAAGGTCAAATAAAAAGTTCTATATGGAAGTGAAATAATTCAGTGTTTTCTGGGAAAGCACACTATCAAAGTAATAACTCCAATGACTTACATATGCTTGGGCTCTCTCCCTTCTAGCTTCAAACAAACTGGTACAGTGTGGTAAACATTTCAAGATATTAAGACCATTGTCACATTCAACAATAGTCCTATGGTTAACAGTAACAGATAACAGACTCTCAGAGCTGATTTTCTTCCAGCCAAGTGATTATGACACATGCAGGCAGGGTTGGGGAGTAACTGATTACATGTAATCTGATGACCATCAGTTACATTACCAGCAAAAAATATTGTAATCTGATTACAGATTCTGTTGAACTACTAGATGGTTACTTCTTCCATTACTTTTAAATTCAGAAAGGATGTTTGCGGGAAAAAATACACTATGACACCTTTCTGTTTTCTCAATGACATTCAATTGTAAAAAGACTCAAGTTAAAGTTTCTTCCACCTGAGCAAGTCTGACCACAAGTCAGAGACCACTATGATGACACACCAACTGATGACCACCAATCAGAGACTACTATGATGACACACCAAATGATGACCACCAATCAGAGACCACTATGATGACACACCAACTGATGACCACCAATCAGAGACCACTATGATGACACACCAAATGATGACCACCAATCAGAGACCACTATGATGACACACCAACTGATGACCACCAATCAGAGACCAATATGATGACACACCAACTGATGACCACCAATCAGAGACCACTATGATTGTCACGTCCTGGCCATAGATAGCCCTTTTGGCTGCTCTATGGTGGTTTTGGTCAGGACGTGATCAGGGGTGTGTTTTGTTCTATGTTGATTTTTCTATGTTGGTTGGTTTGGGTTCCCAATTAGAGGCAGCTGTTAGTCGTTGTCTCTAATTGGGAATCCTATTTAGGTTGTTCAGTCCCCCACCTGTGTTGTGGGATATTTATGTTATGTATGTTGTGTAGTTGCTGTGTTGCGCTACACAGTGCGTTACGGTTGTTGTGAATTTCTTGTTTTGGTGAGTTGCATTCTAATAAATATGTTTCACTCAACCCTGCACGCTGCGCCTTGGTCCACTTCTGTCAGCGATCGTGACAATGATGACACACCAACTGATGACCACCAATCAGAGACCAATATGATGACACACCAAATGATGACCACCAATCAGAGACCACTATGATGACACACCAACTGATGACCACCAATCAGAGATTACTATGATGACACACCAAATGATGACCACCAATCAGAGACCACTATGATGACCACCAATATGATGACACACCAAATGATGACCACCAATCAGAGACCACTATGATGACCACCAACTGATGACCACCAATCAGAGATTACTATGATGACACACCAAATGATGACCACCAATCAGAGACCTCTATGATGACACCAAATGATGACCACCAATCAGAGACCTCTATGATGACACCAAATGATGACCACCAATCAGAGACCACTATGATGACACACCAAATAATGACCACCAATCAGAGACCACTATGATGACACACTAAATGATGACCACAAATCAGAGACCACTATGATGACACACCAACTAATGGATCCATTTTGTCTTCTTCTAATGCCTCTTAAAGGGAAAGTAATCAGATTACATTACTGAGTTCTGAGTTTGGGCAATCCAAAGTTACATTACTGATTGCAATTTTGGACAGGTAACTAGTAACTCTAACGGATTACATTTAGAAAGTAACCTACCCAACCCTGCATGCATGTTATTGACCATTTGGTAGCACTTTATATTAAGATCCCTTAATAAACAATATATAAACAGTCTGTAAAGAGTTTACTTACAAATGTAGGAATAATGATGAATAAGTGGTAAATGTCATTAAGCAATTTTTAAATAGTCATTTACACATTTATAAACGTTATTTTAAATGATGTATTAATGATTTATGAGATCATTCATAAATTGTTTGATCATAGTATGTTAACAATTTGTAAATGATTAATAATCTACTACTAATGTACTTATTTGTCAACATAAGTTATTGTCAACATAATATTATTTATAATGTATTTGTTGATTAACGGTTGATTAATGGTTTCACTCAGCATTTATTTACATATTTATAAATGTATTTATATACAGTATGTCATGAATCGTATATTTATTCATTGTTAATGAGTACATTTATAAATGTGAGAACAGTTACTTACTAATACCTCAGTTGATGATTAATTTCGATCCTTATAAACCATTTACTAATTATTAATAAACTATTTTGCAGCCCCTGATCTAAATGACGTGAATCCAATGGGTTGTTTAGCATTACCTAGCCTAGCATGCTGACGAAAAAAGCAGTTTAATGAAAACTAGCAGTATTTAAATCTTCTCGGTTTTGTGGCTTGGATAATGGGATCATTCGGAGTACAGCAACACCTTCCATTCATTGATTGACATACGTTTTTCAAGCCATATCCCTCATCCGTCACTGCGGTGAAAACATATTGAATAGGACAGTTTTGACTTGAAGGCAGACTGAACTTCAAGTTGAGTCTTGGCTAACCAAACACATTAACATACAGTACCAGTCAAAAGTCTGGACACATCTATTCATTCAAGGGTTTTTCTTTATTTGTACTATTTTCTACATTGGAGAATAATAGTGAAGACATCAAAACTATGAAATAACACACATGTAGTAACCAAAAAATCTAAATATATTTTATACTTGACATTCTTCAAAGTAGCCACCCTTTGCCTTGATGACAGCTTTGCACACTCTTGGAATTCTCTCAACCAGCTTCATGAGGTAGTCTTTTGACTGCTACTGTACATAAATACATTGATAAATATGTATATAAATGGTGAGTCAAACCATTCATCAACCATTAACAAATGCCTTATAACTAATCTCATGAGTTGACAATAACACCTTTATAACAATGGTGTCGTTATGATTGCTCCTGGCTGTGGTTTGCTTCATTGTCACTTACTGGGAATTTCAGACTGCCTGAATAACAGACCATGAAATGACAAAAACACAAGACGATCGATTCTCTTCACAAATGTCTATCCGTCTTGCAAACATTCAGACAAAAGAACAAAGGAGTTGATTGCAAATTGCCTGTGAGGAAGGGAAATGCCTTTCATGTTCACTTTGAAAGCTATCAAGCAAGTGTGTGGTACATGGCCAATATACCACGTCTAAGGGCTGTATCCAGGCACTCTGTGTTGCGTTGTGCTTCAGAACAGCCCTTAGCCGTGGTATATTGGCCATATACCACACCCCCTCATGCCAATATAGTATATGTAGTATGGCTTGTCCAACAGGTTTCATGACCGCTGCCTGCATTCACATAATTACTCTACGTTGTCTTTGAAGGGGCAGTCTGCGATTCCTACATCCATTTTTGGACTTTGAAATTAATTATATACACCCATTGATTGTTAAAGAACCTAACTTATAAATGCCCCATGAGTTTAGTTTAACTGTCGTACCCTATCAGAACCCCAAATATAAGCTTGTTTTACTCCAATGTTTGTAAACAATGAAATTGTAAACAGACAGTGTATAGCCTCAAAACATGGTTAAAAATATAATTATGCCTCAGCTTTTTACTAAAACAGTGGTGGGGTGCTGCTTTGTTATAGTTTGAACTGCAGATTTCCGTTTTTTAAAGACCCACTGTTCCAAAGACATGACTCCTACATGGAACTGTATGTGCTGTACTGTAGGGTTTATTCTACAGGTTACAGTTAGATTACCCCCGCCCGTCATTCACCTGCCTTTATATAATTAACTGAAGAACATGTTGTTCATTTACTTGATGAACAAGCCTCAACTAGCCTTGATGGACACCTACTGATCAATCAAAACAAAATAAATTAAGAGACTTCTCTCCCAGCCAATCAGTCCCCATTACAGATGATTTCTAATGGACAATGGAGAGAACACCTGTCAGTAACCACAGGTTTGTTTACTTGGCTCCTCTTGTACTGTAAACAAACACTCAATTTAGACTCTTCATTGGCTTTTATGGATCAGAGTGGTTACTGTGGGGGTTTAGTGTCTCCATGGCAATTGTAGGCTAAGCTATATTAGCAAGTTTTGGGAGTGGTTATGGCCACTCCTCCCCGTTGACACTGTAGTGGTTCTAAGTGTGCTTGTGAGAAAGCGAGAGCGAGAGAGCGAAAGAGCGAAAGAGCGAAAGAGAGAGAAAGAGACTGTAGTGGTCCTTAGACCATTCTTTAGTCCCTCTGTGATCAGACATGTCATCCTCCATCTCCAGCAGAGATCA
The DNA here is from genome assembly GCA_030435695.1 of Brachymystax lenok tsinlingensis. Lineage (NCBI taxonomy): Eukaryota > Metazoa > Chordata > Actinopteri > Salmoniformes > Salmonidae > Brachymystax > Brachymystax lenok. The sequence continues at coordinate 20,833,957 of CM059783.1, read as the reverse complement.
ACAGCTCTGTGATCAGACATGTCATCCTCCATCTCCAGCAGAGATCAACAGCTCTGTGATCAGACATGTCATCCTCCATCTCCAGGAGAGATCAACAGCTCTGTGATCAGACATGTCATCCTCCATCTCCAGCAGAGATCAACAGCTCTGTGATCAGACATCATCCAACATCTCCAGCAGAGATCAACAGCTCTGTGATCAGACATGTCATCCTCCATCTCCAGGAGAGATCAACAGCTCTGTGATCAGACATGTCATCCTCCATCTCCAGCAGAGATCAACAGCTCTGTGATCAGACATGTCATCCTCCATCTCCAGGAGAGATCAGCAGCTCTGTGATCAGACATGTCATTCTCCATCTCCAGCAGAGATCAACAGCTCTGTGATCAGACATGTCATCCTCCATCTCCAGGAGAGATCAACAGCTCTGTGATCAGACATGTCATTCTCCATCTCCAGCAGAGATCAACAGCCAGGCTGAACATGAAGCTTGAGTGATCGTTAAAGAATGCCCTTGTATGTCCATCTAATCCTTCACATGCATTAAAAGCAGTCTCAGAGATGGATGTCTTCATGTGTGCATCCCAAATGGCTCCCTATTCCCCATATAGGATTACGGTCAGAAGTAGTGCACTATAAAGCGAATAGGGTGCCATTTGGGACATAACCATTGTGAATGAATTGGATGTCTTCGTGTCTCGTGTCCTCAGCCCTCGGTGGGTCGGTAACAACCCGGATGCATCTGGTTTTCAGAGGAAATAGGAAGAGTCTGTGACTTCTGCTTTGGGACGTCAACAAGGCGACACTCCATCTTAACTCCTGCTCCACGTCTATTGGATTGGTTCAACAGTGCAGAAGAGTCCCCCGACAGTTCATTTTCCTCCTCAGGACCAGAAAGAGAGAAACGCCCGCTACGTCAAGTTACTTGTCACTTATGTGCATGATACACTTGGAACAACGCCATGACTCAATTGAACCAATAACGATTGTGTAAATACTTCCAGAAAACACTTTTTTTTCTGGAGTCATTTTTCTCAAATTAATAGCAAAAACGACTGACCTGTTCTGACAATACCATGCATAATGCATGTTAATTCTTTAGACTCGAGGTGATCAGTAGCTTGCCTTCAATATCTTTGAATGGACATAACACAGTGAATGGATGCTTCATTTAGCATTAGCCTTTCACAAACAACAATAATAATACCGTCAAAAGACTCTTATTACTCTGAAAATAAATTAGACTCTAAGTACAGAACGAACAATGGCCCCATTAAGTCTGTTTGTTTAGAGTCTTGACTAATGCGTTCCAAACGGGCCCTGGTAGTGTATTATACAGGGTGCTCTTTGGGAAGCAGACAGGGCCTCGGTTTCTAGGGATGGAAAGCGTTTCTCTCAGGGGATGGCTGCTGAAAGATGCAGGGGTGAATCCTAACTAATAGACTGGTTGCCCTAGTCATGCAGTGATATCAATGGGAGACTAAGTGGACATTTGGCATCTAATGATAGCCATTAGAAAGGGCAATTATAATGAATGCATCAGCATATAATTATCATTGAAAGAAATGGTCTGTCCACACAATGTGGCAGTAGCACCTAACAACCACTTGTCTTTTGTTATGACTACGGGTACAATTAAAGTAAGTGCTTTTCTAAGGCCAAAGTCAGTGCTTAGATGTTGAGTTCAACTGGAGGTATTCCTGGATCCACACACACTCTGTGAATATGGGACTGTTCCAGAAAGCTGGATCAATGAGTTAGCAACGGCCTGTAATAACTTCATAGTGCTGAAGTTTCCAATAAAAACAACCAATAAAAACAACCAATAAAAAATTGCTTTCTTAATCACCCAGAACCTCAATAGTTAAATGTGGCTGCTAATCCAAATTAGCTGGCTAAATTAATAATCCTGCTTCCTGAAATATCCCACTGGGTTGGTGCAGTGCAGACATAAAGCCTGCCCGATGGCAGTTTGCAGTTTGCATTGGATCTAGGATACAAACAGGATTAGACGATCACTTGGCAACAGCTGCAGTCAGATGACTAGGAGAGCCTAAAGGCAGAAGAATGGGGAGCAAAATCAGACTACCATTTTGAGGGCCATATTCTAATATAATATAAAGTTCATTAGATGTGTTGAGAGCACAAAGGTACTGCATTGGAACACACAAGCACAGCAATGAACATCTGTAATTGAATAAATATGATTGTTTTACTATGACCGACAAGGATGGGGGATGTAGGTGTGCTTGTATTTGTGCTGCCACTACATTCTATTGGACAGACACAGAACAATGGTGTGGGCCAATCGGCTAGATCCAAAGACAGGTCCTATAGGCCTATCTTTACATTATCAGTCAGCCTATATGATTTTAAAACGGCAGTGAAGTCCCCAGATTCTTCATTACTGCTCAAAGGGTCATCTCGAAAATCGATAAAATTGCTTTGAAGTGCACTTTGCAGCATTGCAGACGTGACTAGTAATCAATCAGTCATCTCAGTATACATGCTGCTCTTTTTACCTGAGATCAATCAATACACTGGGAAAGTGACAATGTCCTAACTTTGTCTTCAGAGTGGCTCTGTGAGGCGTGTGACATTTCTCTTATAGATCTCAGGTCAAAATAACAGCATGTAGTCTACACTGGGACTAGACCTCACTTCATCTCACAAAAGCCTACAAGCAGCCCTTTTATCAATGCTTTCATGCTTTATGTAGATGTAATTTATCCCTCAACTATCGCTCCTATGGAATGCTAGCCATAGCCAGTTAGCCATGCTGCTAGCGGGGTCCCATTAGAGAAGGCAGGTGCACACAACATACTGTAACAATGCGCTGGGAAAGTGACGTCATACGTTTGTATCAAAGGTTGCTCACATTATGTTTCACTACAAGTGATGTGAAATAAAACGGTCAGTTCTGGTTCGAGGTTACGACATGTTCATAACAACTGTGAACTCGGAAATCTACGACTTCAGTGCGTTCAAAACTGTGAATTCGGAATAAAACGAGCTCCGACTGGGAAAATTGGTTTTGAATGGTCGTTCAACTCGGAATTCCAAGTCGGGAACTCGGGCCTCTGATGCTGGGAACTCCATAAAATATAAGGTCAAATCATGATGTCAGTGATCTTAAGGTGGGAAAGTCGGAGCTCCAGAAAAGAGGCCTGAGTTCCTAAGTTGGAATTCCGAGTTGAATGACCGTTCAAATCTATTTTTTCCAGTCGGAGCTAAATTCCCCCCCATACCCCCACCCCAGTTCCCAGTTGTTTTGAAATCACTGAAGTCGGAAGTCCGAGCTCACAGTTGTTTTGAACGCTGCATAAAGCTCCGACATGAAGACCACGGACGTCATGATTTGACCCCCAAGTTCCCAGTTGTCTTGAAAGCGCCATCAGTTTCATCATGACGTCCGTGTGATGTTGTGTGAAGTGTGATGTTATTGCCAGCGCATTGATAAAAGAGTCGCTTGTAATGTAAGCCATTTCCATCAAGAAAGAGGACCGCAGTATTGCATCTTCATCGATGAGAAATCAGTTGACCATTTAATTGCATTATGGAAAGTAGAACGCCCAACCAACGGGAGTCAAGGAGCAACCAAACAGTGACATCATCATCAAAAAGTTGCAACGCTTGTTTAACATTCAAATATATTATTTTATTTAAGCAAGTATTAAAAGGTTGACGTTTATCAGAACCTGTTTATTATCAGAACCTGTTCATTCATCAGAACCTGTTTATTATCAGAACCTGTTTATTATCAGAACCTGTTCATTCATCAGAACCTGTTCATTCATCAGAACCTGTTTATTATCAGAACCTGTTTATTATCAGAACCTGTTTATTATCAGAACCTGTTCATTCATCAGAACCTGTTCATTCATCAGAACCTGTTTATTATCAGAACCTGTTCATTCATCAGAACCTGTTTATTCATCAGAACCTGTTTATTCATCAGAACCTGTTCTGATGAAGGCCGAAACGTCAAGCTTTTAATAGTTGCTCAAATAAAAATATATTTTGAATAGTGAGCAAGCATTGCACCTTTTCCTATTCAACTATTTAACTAGAACCAAGAAGATATACCTAAAACTGTGTAATCGTCTCAATCGCTCAGATACTTACGTACTGTAGTAGGCTACTTGTTATTATCCAAATAGTTATACAACATTAGTGAAAAACATATGCCTTTTTATACATTAATAACAAGCAAAGTAAGGATCTGTATGACCGCACAGTAGATTTGATATGATATACAAATACTATATCATTGAATAAAACAAGCAACCATCTGTAGCTCAAGGATAGGGAATATCACTTCCCTTAAAACGTTCCAAATTACTCCACTAATATTGACAATTTATGTCAGTGATGTCTAAACATGAAACAGTAGTGCATAGTGACAGGGCCTATCCTAAAGACACAGTGCCACCTAGTGGATACAAATGGAAGGACAGGGATCCCCTGCCTAGAACGAGCTGGAGAACAGATTATAGCCTTGGCCAACGCTCTTTGAGAAGGGCCTCACTACTAGTAAGTAATATAATTCTTGTGAAACATGGAAACAGATAATAAATAAGTACAAGTGATTGAGACTGTAATAACCCTGTAATAACTATACAAAATACATCTCATTAGAAAGACAGTTGTTAATGGAAACAAAGCACTACAATTAAGACATTAGAGCAACGCAGAAGTAATATAGTCCTCTAGTACTTTCTGCTTTTCTTTGAAAACAATGTTGCTCTTCTTCAGATGTGCCATCTCGCTCTCAAGCAATCGTATTTCAGCCATGGTGCTTTCCTCTGTCTGATCAAGCTCCATGATCTTGGTGTGGAGGCTGGCTATCTTCCTCCACAGCTGTTCCTTGTCCGTGTCCTGTTTGGAGTAGGAGTGCTCGTACACAGAGATGTGTTCCCCCTCCCCGGGGCCCTCCTCCCGGTCTCCCATCCACTCCTCCCTCCGTAGCTCCAGAGGGAAGATCCTAAACGTCTGACCAAGGGCCTCATGGAGGGCGTCCACCGTGGTTTCACATTCTGAGAAATGGCCGACGGATTCGCAGCAGAGCACAGTCACAGTGGAGTCCAGTGTATCCAGCTGCTGCAGTGTCTGTGTCTCACCAGACAGATTCAAGCATGAGGCTGTCAGTATCCCACCACTGTCTCCAGATAGTTCTCTGTTCGCCTCACACACTGCAGCCTGGGTCTCTGAGAGCATCAACTCCCCCCAGGACCATTTCACTACGAGTAGAGGTCTCTGTGTCTGAAACAAGCTGTCTTTCATATAACAGTGTAGTGACCGTAGATTCACTGGCATCCTCAGGGTTAGGGACAGGAGTGACACTCACCACGACTGGTTCCACTCTGACTGTCCTTTTCAGAATCAGAGGTGTATTCTTGCCAGGAGGGGAGGGGGAGCGGATGAGTTCAATGTTGGCGTTGCATATCCTGGTTTTGGGCTTGATGGTGTTCTTTCTGGTGGAAACGGCTTTATCTTCATCCTGAGGGGAAAGAGTGATGGTAAAACACGAACAGAAATCATGCTATCATAATATAGCCATGTATAGTGTTGTAATTTCTTTATTTTATGTTGGGGATTTTTGTATATTATTTTGTATTATTAGGTGTACTGCATTGTTGGATTAAAGCATTTCGCTGCAAAATGTGTGTACGCAACCAATACAATTTGATGTTGCACTCTAACAAATTCCTGGGATGGGGTCATTTCGAATTCAAGGCAGTCAATTCAGGTAAACTTAAATAATTCAAAATGTGAAAAAACAGCATCTATTTTCAATGACTTGTCAATAAACTGAGGAGTAGAAGTTTTTATTTCTAAACTTTTTCCATTGTTGAATTTTAAATTATAATAAATTCCTGAATCGACTGCCTTCAAATTGAATTGACCCCAGCCCTGATAAATCCCAAAGAAAATATCCTAACACAATGCTCAGTGTAAAATGCATGATCAAACTAATGTGAAACTCTAATATCAGTCACTATTCCGGGAATGTGCATGAAGACTTCTGCTCCTTTTGTTGGGTGTCATAGAAGGGGTGTCTGTCTACTTACATGGCGTGTGTGAGGGAAGATGGTAGGGAAGGCAGTGTGTTTCAGGTAGCGGATCCCCCATCGCAGGTCAAAGCAGTCCTCACTGAAATGTTCACTACAAAGGTACTGGTGTCTGCTGGGGGTCCACTCCTCTCGCTTCATGTTGTCGACCCATATCTGCAGCCTGACCTCATCTTGCAAGGGGAACCTGTGGGAGGAGACAATACGAACATGTTAAGACAGCTACATTTGTTGACATGCTCTAATTCGATTCGTCAGCCCCATCCAAATGCTCAAGATTACATACAAAGCAATGCTTCTGTACTAGTGTTTCAGCCTAGGCTGAAGTCCAAGAAACACAACAACAACAAATGCAGTACCAGTCATTCGTCACTTGTTACACACCACTGTAAACAAAGGAGGCGTTGTGTTTTTCTATGACAGCTAACTATTTGTTCTGAGAGCACTGCTGGATACAATATGAGCATGCTAGTTAAGCTAACTAGCAGTAGGACTGGATCCGCACATATAGAAACGTGATGGGAAAATAATAGATACCGTACGGGTAAAAGCTTATTCTCTTGTTTTCTTTAGAGGGTGTTCCTCCACGATTTTTGCAAAGTTTTACAGCACAGTAACGGGGCATATTTCACCTGAAAATACATTCAACGTTTGTACGCGGAAGTCTTTCTGTCTTCCTCTACTGTATGGCTGCGGCAGGGAAGAGAGTTGCTGCGGCACGGGAGTTGTGGCTCACAGTGTCCAAATGACACTGCCCTCTAGCGCTTGGCGATGGAACTGTATCTTTCCCACCAACCGGAGTCATTCTGCATTTCGATGTTAATTATGTCTCTCAAACAGTGGAGGCTGCTGAGGGGAGGACGGCTCATATTGATGTCCAGAATGGAGTGAACGGAAGGGGATTACATGTGTTTGATACCAAATTCACTCCATTCCGGCCATTATTGTGAGCCGTCCTCCCCTCACCAGCCTCCACTGCTCTCAAAACATATGTTTATTGTTCTGTAACAAACGCCTAAACAGCATGCTGACTTTGTGTGTCAAAAATGTAGGTTATCCCTACCCTGGCAGACCCAGGATTCAAAACCATGCCATAACAATAACATTGTCTCATAGGCTACTAGGACATAGGATCCAGGACTACAGCACTTCAAGTATCAGAAAGGTAAGAAGGTAGGTAGTAAGTAGACAGACAACAACAAAGACAAACGGATTCATCATTCACATCATTCACAAAGACCTTTTGATAATTTTGGGAACTCTCTTGTGTTCTGATCATTCCCATTCCCATGCCATGTGGGTTTCTACCTCAGCTGTTGGATTTGGATTTCGTCCTTTCCGGTCACAACTAACAGGCTTGTTTACGTGCTGCTGTGCATTTTGTTGCTGACCTAACTTTGTTACCTGCCAACTTTACGCTTTTTACTTTTTAATTACCGTCTATATTTTTTGTTTTTCCATCGCTCTACTTTTTTTCATTCAACTTTGTCACTCCGAACGCTTTATCTGGACGTGTTTCGTCAGGACCTCCACCAGCCGAAGCTAAGTAGTAACATTAACATGATGCCTTCTAATTGCAGTCGCTGTACTCATAATATACAGGAGAACGATTTCCTTACGCCAGCTTCAGACGCAATCGTTAGGCAAGGGAAATGTAAGTGTAGGAAAGGATGAAACAGCGTCTGTGCCACCAGTAAGTACAGATAGTAGTATAAATCCCCTCGCACAGTCCCCGCAGCCGGACAGTTTTCTCATGGCTTCTGGAGGGAAATGCTGTAGGAATGCTCAACCGGTGTCGCTCATTCAGCCGACAGAAACTTTCAACCGGTTCTCCCCATTAAGCAGCGGGTCGGAGTCAGAGGCCGAGCCTTTTCTGGTCTCTACTCCTCCCGTTACGGGGTCTGAGACGCTGAAGGCTCCCACCATTAGCTCTGACAAATTGAAAACTCTATTAGACTTAAAACGAATCACCCAGCAATCATACACTGTTTACCAGGGGCAGGGCTACCGACGTTAAGGCTAATCTGAAGATGATGCTGGCTAAGGCTTAAACTGGCGAGTGTAGAGAGTATTGGGATATTGTTATCCACGTCGGCACAAAAGATGTTAGGATGAAACAGTCAGAGGTCACCAAGCGCAAAATAGCTTCAGCGTGTAAATCAGCTAGAAAGATGTGTCGGCATCGAGTAAATGTCTCTGGCCCCCTCCCAGTTAGGGGGAGTGATGAGCTCTGGAGCAAAGTCTCACAACTCAATCGCTGGTTGAAAACTGTTTTCTGCCCCACCCAAAAGATAGAATTTGTAGATAACTGGCCCTCTTTCTGGGACTCACCCACAAACAGGACCAAGCCTGGCCAGTTGAGGAGTGACGGACTCCATATTGTTCACGTTATTGTCCGGTTGAAATATTATAGTAAATATACATAAAAGGATATCTAAGGATACATTAAAAATAATGTTTAATTTGTTTGGACAAAGTTGATAGGTATAGTTTGAACGCGTTCTCTTCACGGGTAAATGGGCGACTCGACGGTGGATTTTCTGAACATAACGCGCCAACCAAACTGAGATTTATGGATATAATAAATGACTTTTTCTAACAAAAGAACCATTGGATGTCTTCGTTGGACACTTGGGATGCCCTCACCAGAAGTTCTTTGAAAGGTAAGTGATTTATTTTAGCTCTTATATGGGTTTTGTGTGACCCGCGCTGGATATGAATTTATGCTGATGTGGAAAATAGGAGAGGTGCTATCCTCAAACAATCAAATTTTGTGCTTTCGCCGTAAAGCCTTTTGAAATCTGACAACGCTGTGATATTGCCAAGAATCAGAGCTTTTGATGACTATGCAACACTTGTATATTAATTAATATTTAATAATTAAACTTTTGGATTTTGAATTTGTCGCCTTACATTTCCGCGGTTAGTGTCGGGAACGGGGCGCTAGTGCCCCAGCGCTCCTTAATTATCCCCAAGAGGTTAACCACCTAACTTAGGAACTCAATGTAACCTTGCGCAATACCCTAGATGCAGTCGCACCCCTAAAAACAAAAAACATTTGCCATAAAAAACGAGCTCCCTGGTATACAGAAAATACCCGAGCTCTGAAGCAAGCTTCCAGAAAATTGGAACGGAAATGGCGTTACACCAAACTGCAAGTCTTCCGACTAGCTTGGAAAGACGGTACCGTGCAGTATCGACGAGCCCTCACTGCTGCTCGATCATCCTATTTTTCCAAGTTAATTGAGGAAAATAAGAACAATCCAAAATTAATTTTTGATACTGTCGCAAAGCTAACTAAAAAGCAGCATTCCCCAAGAGAGGATGGCTTTCACTTCAGCAGTGATAAATTCATGAACTTCTTTGAGGAAAAGATCATGATCATTAGAAAGCAAATTACAGACTCCTCTTTAAAACTGCGTATTCCTGCAAAGCTCAGTTGTCCTGAGTCTGCACAACTTTGCCAGGACATAGAATCCAGGCAGACACTCAAGTTTTTTAGTACCCATTCTCTTGACACATTGATGAAAATAATCATGGCCTCTAAATCTTCAAGCTGCATACTGGACCCTATTCCAACTAAACTACTGAAAGAGCTGCTTCCTGTGCTTGGCCCTCCTATGTTGAACATAATAAAAAGCTCTCTATCCACCGGATGTGTACCAAACTCATTAAAAGTGGCTGTAATAAAGCCTCTCTTGAAAAAGCCAAACCTTGACCCAGAAAATATAAAAACTATCGGCCTATATCGAATCTTCCATTCCTCTCAAAGAATTTTGAAAAAGCTGTTGTGCAGCAACTCATTGCCTTCCTGAAGACAAACAATGTATACGAAACGCTTCAGTCTGGTTTTAGACCCCATCATAGCACTGAGACTGCACTTGTGAAGGTGGTAAATGACCTTTTAATGGCATCAGACGGAGGCTCTGCAACTGTCCTCGTGCTCCTAGACCTTAGTGCTGCTTTTGATACCATCAATCATCACATTCTTTTGGAGAGATTGGAAACCCAAATTGGTCTACACGGACAAGTTCTGGCCTGGTTTAGATCTTATCCATCGGAAAGATATCAGTTTGTCTCTGTGGATGGTTTGTCCTGTAAATCTCGGTGTTCCTCAAGGCTCTGTTTTAGGACCACTATTGTTTTCACTATATATTTTACCACTTGGTGATGTCATTCGGAAACATAATGTTAACTTTCACTGCTATGCGGATGACACACAGCTGTACATTTCGATGAAACATGGTGAAGCCCCAGAATTGACCTCCCTGGAAGCCTGTGTTTCAGACATAATGAAGTGGATGGCGGCAAATTTTCTACTTTTAATCTCTGACAAAACAGAGATGCTTGTTCTAGGTCCCAAGAAACAAAAGAGATCTTCTGTTTAATCTGACAATTAATCTTGATGGTTGTACAGTTGTCTCAAATAAAACTGTGAAGGACCTCGGCGTTACTCTGGACCCTGATCTCTCTTTTGACGAACATATCAAGACTGTTTCAAGGACATCTTTTTTCCATCTACGTAACATTGTAAAAATCAGAAACTTTCTGTCCAAAAATGATGCAGAAAAACTTATCCATGCATTTGTCACTTCTAGGTTAGACTACTGCAATGATCTTCTTTCCGGCTACCCGGATAAAGCACTAAATAAACTTCAGTTAGTGCTAAACACGGCTGCTAGAATCTTGACTCGAACCAAAAAAATGTATCATATTACTCCAGTGCTAGCCTCTCTACACTGGCTTCCTGTTAAGGCAAGGACTGATTTCAAGGTTTTACTGCTAACCTACAAAGCATTACATGGGCTTGCTCCTACCTATCTTTCTGATTTGGTCCTGCCGTACATACCTACACGTACGCTACGGTCACAAGACGCAGGCCTCCTTACTGTCCCTAGAATTTCTAAGCAAACAGCTGGAGGTAGGGCTTTCTCCTATATAAGGGTCTGCCTATCCATGTGAGAGACACAGACTCGGTCTAAACCTTTAAGTCTTTATTGAAGACTCATCTCTTCAGTAGGTCCTATGATTGAGTGTAGTCTGGCCCAGGAGTGTGAAGGTGAACGGAAAGGCACCTGAGCAACGAACCACCCTTGCTGTCTCTGCCTGGCCGGTTCCCCTCTCCACTGGGATTCTCTGCCTCTAACCCTATTACAGGGGCTGAGTCATTGGCTTACTGGTGCTCTTCCATGTCGTCCCTGGGGGGGGTGCGTTGAGTGGCGTGATCTTCCTGTCCGGGTTGCACCCCTCACGTCCTGGTTCCTCTCTAGGTTTCTTCCTAGGTTCTGGCCTTTCTAGGGAGTTTTTCCTAACCACCGTGCTTTTACACCTGCATTGCTTGCTGTTTGGGGTTTTAGGCTGGGTTTCTGTACAGCACTCTGTGACATCAGCTGATGTAAGAAGGGCTTTATAAATAAATCTGATTTGATTTAGATAGGTGTGTGTGTGTGTGTGTGTGTGTGTGTGTGTGTGTGTGTGTGTGTGTGTGTGTGTGTGTGTGTGTGTGTGTGTGTGTGTGTGTGTGTGTGTGTGTGTGTGTGTGTGTGTGTGTGTGTGTGTCCTTCATGCGTGGGTGTAGTTAATTATTAAGAACAACAAGGAGCTGGACTCTGTTCCCAAGGTGATGGAACCAGGAAATGGCACCTACCAAATAAAGCATTACCTTAACAGTAGTCAGTCAAATAGGGAGGTGAGAGAAAAAAGTTTGTCTGCCATTGCTGTTGCCCGTTGCCGTGTCAGTGAGAAGTAACCACAGATAAAATATCAGGAAGACATCATGAAGGTGGACGACAAGTTTCAAATTCTGAAATTCTTCGCAACAGTTTTCAACTCTGTTTTCCTGGTAAGAACAAAAACATATGGAGAGTTCAACCTAACCCTAATCTTAACCAACTAGCATTCATCATCTGAACTTTCTGGAAGCGATCCAGAGATGTGGCGTTGCCTCTCTACATTAGGGTTTGATGTGCTACATGTGGATGTGACATGCAGCTTTCTGAATCCACTACACAGATCCTGGGGCTCTGTATCTTTGGATGTGCGGTATGGATCTTGTTCGACAAAGACAATTTCATTGCTGTTCTCAGCTCTGGTAAGTTATACTGGACAGAGAATTGCCATTTGTCACATTTCAGAGTTTATATATTAACTCAAATGTTATGAGAGAGAAAAGGGTATGATTGTTCTTCCAAAAACACACCTGTGTGTGTGTGTGTGTGTGTGTGTGTGTGTGTGTGTGTGTGTGTGTGTGTGTGTGTGTGTGTGTGTGTGTGTGTGTGTGTGTGTGTGTGTGTGTGTGTGTGTGTGTGTGTGTGTGTGTGTGTGTGTGTGTGTGTGTGTGTGTGTGTAGTTGAGGTGAAGACTGTAGCTGGGGGACTGTTCATCATTGGCCTGGTGGTGGTTGGTGTCACTATTCTGGGGTGTATGGGAGCCCAATTGGAGAACAGGTGCTTCCTACTAATGGTGAGTGGCCCCCCACACACACACACAAACACACACTAGTGATGCGTGGGTTGACTCTTAACCCGTAGTCCGCACGGTTATGTCCAGGGGTGGGTGGGTTTATAGTCATTAAACATTGTGTGGATGAAGGGCGGGCGGCGGGCGGCGGGTTGAATAAAGAGAAAACAATGCATACATTTATAATTATTGTGCAGTTCATGTCTAACAATAAATAAATGTACAAGAGAAAAAAGGGAACTGTACTGCGTATTTTCTATATTTGCAGGTTAGGGTCGGGTGTAGGCCTCAGATTTTCATTATATCACATATAGTATAACCTTCAAAATGTAAGGTTTATGGACAAACGTATTATTCTGCAGTGAGACTGTGAGAGCTTGTTGGAACAAACAGCTGACCCGCGCATCTCACACACACACACACACACACACACACACACACACACACACACACACACACACACACACACGTGACTCATCTGAAGCTTCTAGTATAGTGTACGTGGTGTTTTAGTTAACTCTCTGTCTTACCTTTCCTCTCAGTATATGGGCTTCCTGATCTGCATCATCCTTGGTCAGCTGTTTGTCAGCGTCATCATTTTGCTAAATCATGGAAAGGTATGTCCAGGACCAAGCATTAAGCATCTCAGAGGAAATGTGCTGTACTAACATGGTGTTGCATAGTACTATGATAACTGCTTGTTTCTACATAGACAGACAGACAGGCAGGCAGGCAGGCAGGCTAACAGACAGACAGACAGACAGGCAAACAGACAGACAGACAGACAGGCAGGCAGGCAAACAGGCAGACAGGCAAACAGACAGACAGGCAAACAGAAAGACAGACAGGCAGGCAGACAGGTAAACAGACAGACAAACAGACAGACATGTGTTTTGCTCTTACAGATCACATCTAATATGAAAATAGAAGTGAATAAGATCATCACTGAATATGGAACAAACCCTGACAATCAACGACATTGGAAGCTTCTGGATAATGTGCAGCGCTATGTACGTACGACAGCAATTGTGAAATATGGTCCACATCAAAAGTGAAGATGAGGCGAGACCGAACTGACCAATTGTGTGTGTGAATATGTGTGTGTGTGTGTGTAGGGGCACTGCTGTGGTATGCAGAGTCCTAATGACTGGCAGAGCAACATGTTCATTAAGAACAACAGTCTGACAGAGGTGTATCCCTGTTCCTGTTTCAACACCACGGACTGTCCTGCCATCTTTGGATACAGCACACCGCTGTTTGGAAATGGAAATGAAACACACATCCATCCACAGGTACAGACTCTCTCCTTTCTCTCTCTCTCTCTCTCTCTCTCTCTCTCTCTCTCTCTCTCTCTCTCTCTCAGGCACTCCTCCCATCTTATTATTTATCAATAGCCTGTAAGATGTGTGAATCAACAAAAGGACATTTTGAAGTGTGTGTGTGTTTTTTTTACAGAGATGTGAAGACATAATCACCAACTGGCTGAAGGAGAACACTTTGACAATAGTGGGCATGGAAGTGGGCCTGCTAATCATTCAGGTAACACACAGACAGATGCACACGCACGCACACACACAGACACACACATACAGAAACACACACACAACCACTTGCACAAAGACACACACACACACACACACACTATTCAGCTGTTCACATTTGTCTTGATTGTCAGGTTTCCCAGTTTGTTGTTGTTGTTGTTGATGTTAAACAGGTCCTCCAGTTTATAGTGGCTGTGTATCTATACCAGACTGTTGGTCAGAAAGCCAAGCTGAAAAATGCTAGTCAACTGATTCGCTCTGAAGACCATTGCGAACCAAACTCTGACTACCTTGATGACCCTGACTACCCTGACCAAAACCATGCCTATCCTGAATCAAACCAGGCCTACGCACATACAAACCTTGCCTACCCTGAACAAATCATTGCCTTCCCTGAACCAAGACAAGCCGACCCTGATGACCAACACCAGGCCTACGCCGGAGCAAACCATTCCTACCACCGCTAACCAGGACCAGAGTGTTGCTGTATGACTGAAGACACTTTGGGCGCTAACATTGAATTGCTCAGTGGAGGCTGGTGGGAGGAGCAATAGGAGGATGGGCTCATTGTAAAGGCCGGAAAGGAATGTTTGGAACGGAGTCAAACGTGGTTTCCATATGTTTGATACCATTCCATTAATTCCAACCATTACAATGAGCCTGTCCTCCTATAGCTCCTGCCACCAGCCGCCACTGGAATTGCTCTAACTCTAAATGTTCAGTTCAGTGCTTTCAGCCACACAGGCTTTCTACTAAAGAGGTTTTTCTGCTGACAATGAGAACAATCTTAGTTCATTCGTTTCTATTGTTTTTTACTATTGATGGCTTAATGACCATTGATCGGCCCTAACTGGTCACCCGAACCTCGTGTGAATAGTTGTGTACCGTACTGGTCAGCCTGAACAGTTACTTGGAAATGTAGACATAAAGAAAAGTACCACAATTTTGGAACTAAAATCCTACTCCACCATTGACTAATACAAACAACTTTTGAACCCCTTTACATTTCACAAGACTGTTTTACGTCAGCAGACGAACCACGTTAACAGTGCTGCCCTTAAATATTTAATAGAGTTTGATAGTGCTATCATTGTGTGATGCCTGACATTGGTGATAAGTGATTGATTGTCTGTAAATTACGCATTAAAATCTTCTGAATTGTATTTCTTGATTCTTCACAATGGCACCCTCTCCTGGTTATCTTGAGTGACACAGGTGAGTTTTATACATTCTGTTTGTGAGATGTGGCTTAAGTGATGTGATGGGAATAGGCCTATGAAATGCTTTGATTAAGTTCCATTATGTGTATTTCATATTTGAGTGAAAATCATGTATTAAGGCATGAGGGAAGACAGGTCAGATGTTATAGGGAGGGTATGGATCAGGGAGGGTACAGGTAGAGGAATACAGGTATAGACTAGGATCAGATGTAAAGATCAGGGAGGATACAGGTAGAGGAATACAGGTATAGACCAGGGTCAGATGTATGGATCAGGGAGGGTACAGGTAGAGGAATACAGGTATAGACTAGGATCAGATGTAAGGATCAGGGAGGGTACAGGTAGAAGAAGACAGGTATAGATCAGGGTCAGATGTAAGGATCAGGGAGGGTACAGGTAGAGGAAGACAGGTATAGATCAGGGTCAGATGTAAGGATCAGGAAGGGTTCATGTAGAGGAAGACAGGTATAGACCAGGATCAGATGTAAGGATCAGGGAGGATACAGGTAGAGGAATACAGGTATAGATCAGGGTCAGATGTAAGGATCAGGAAGGGTTCATGTAGAGGAAGACAGGTATAGACCAGGATCAGATGTAAGGATCAGGGAGGATACAGGTAGAGGAATACAGGTATAGATCAGGGTCAGATGTAAGGATCAGGGAGGGTACAGGTAGAGGAAGACAGGTATAGACCAGAATCAGATGTAAGGATCAGGGAGGGTACAGGTAGAGGAAGACAGGTATAGACCAGGGTCAGATGTAAGGATCAGGGAGGGTACAGGTAGAGGAATACAGGTATAGATCAGGGTCAGATGTAAGGATCAGGAAGGGTTCATGTAGAGGAAGACAGGTATAGACCAGGATCAGATGTAAGGATCAGGAGGATACAGGTAGAGGAATACAGGTATAGATCAGGGTCAGATGTAAGGATCAGGGAGGGTACAGGTAGAGGAAGACAGGTATAGACCAGAATCAGATGTAAGGATCAGGGAGGGTACAGGTAGAGGAAGACAGGTATAGACCAGGGTCAGATGTAAGGATCAGGGAGGGTACAGGTAGAGGAAGACAGGTATAGATCAGGGTCAGATGTAAGGATCAGGGAGGGTACAGGTAGAGGAAGACAGGAATAGACCAGAATCAGATGTAAGGATCAGGGAGGATACAGGTAGAGGAAGACAGGTATAGATCAGGATCAGATGTAAGGATCAGGGAGGATACAGGTAGAGGAATACAGGTAAAGATAGATGATAATGGAAAGAGTTAATGTACTGGATTATACGTTTGATGTGAAGGGGGTGAGGGTAAGGGGAGGGGTGAGGGTAAGGGTAGGGGATGAGGGTGAAGGTTAGAAGAAGGGTGAGGGTATTGGAATGAGGGGATGTGGTAGGGTCAGATTTATTTAGGTCAAAATGGCTGTTTCCCTTTCTGACTCGTGGTGTGTTGTGACTACTGTAGTAGTTAATGACTAACTGACCCACTCCACCACTCACACCCATTGGCCACTATTCCATCCATACAGACAGAGAGGGGTTTTTGACCGGTGTGTCCTCAAGGTTGGAAGACATGACAGTGTTGAGGAGCAGCGTTCCGGTACAGGTAGGAAACTCTGAAGTTTGAAAACCTTAATAGACCCATGTAGAAAAGAAGAGGAGGAAGGGAAGCTCTGCTGAGGTACACAATAGTAGATTTTGGTAGACAGGAGGTGCTCTTTGGTAAAAGGGGCAAATTGGTCATCAAAAAGAAAAGAGGACCAAGGCACTCTTCATATAATTAATTTAAATGACTTTATTTGTATGGCATGTTCATGTTCAAACAAAGTTTCCATTGAGAAATCCATGACATGGGTCAAAGACAATAGCTGAACAGTTTTGAACAAATTAATTTCTTCCAAAATGAAGTAGAAGCAAGAGAGAAATAGAGCGAGAGAGAGATTATTTTAAATGTAAAAAAAATTCATAGTTTTTTTTTTCACTTTTAGTTTCATTTTTGAAACGCGTGATCAGGGGTGTATTCATTCCGCCGATTCTGTTGAAACATACACACACACACATACAATAGTTTAATGATTTAAACACGCCCTCGTGTATTTTCCTCTCCTACTTGTCACTTGCAGCTGTGTGTCAGTCAGGTGCAGCGATGGCGCACCACGAGCAGAGCGCAGCCACTTTCCCCGAGCACATCCGCAAGAAACGGAACGGTGAACAGCTGAGCGCTGGGGAGATCCGAGACTTCGTACAGGGTGTCAAGTACAAGACCATCCAAGAGAGTCAGATTGGTACACACACGCACACACACACACACACACCATCCAGCGACGTGCAGGTAGGTCACAGAGTCACAGTGGGTGAGATGCCAGATACAGCAAGGCAGATGGTAGACCATAGGTCTGCAGAGAGGAAGACCCCCACACACACTTTAGACTGAGTATCAAAGGTCAAGCTCAGGCCAAAACCTGCACTCTACAGTAGAAATTCTGATCTGATGTGTGTGTGTGCATGTTTGTGTGTGCGTGTGTGTGTGTGTGTGTGTGTGTGTGTGTGTGTGTGTGTGTATAGGAGCCATGCTGATGGCAATCTGGCAGCAGGGAATGGTAGCGGAGGAGACTCTCGCACTGACGAAGGAGATGATGATGTCAGGGGAAGTGATGTCATGGCCGGCAGAGTGGGAGGGGCTAGTGGTGGATAAACACTCGACGGGTGGAGTGGGGGACAAGATCAGCCTGGTGCTGGCTCCTGCTCTGGCTGCCTGCGGCTGCAAGGTGTGTGTGTGTGTGTGTGTGTGTGTGTGTGTGTGTGTGTGTGTGTGTGTGTGTGTGTGTGTGTGTGTGTGTCTGTGTCTGTGTCTGTGTGTGTGACTATCAGAAGCTGTGTCCATAGGTACCCATGATAAGTGGCAGAGGTCTGGCGCACACAGGCGGCACGCTCGACAAACTGGAGTCCATCCCTGGCTTTAATGTCTATCAGTCAGTAGAACAGGTAGTCTGTCTCTCTCTCTGTCTCTGTCTCTGTCTCTCTCTCTCTCTCTCTCTCTCTCTCTCTCTCTCTCTCTCTCTCTCTCTCTCTCTCTCTCATTTACAAGTTATTAACTTGTTATTGTGGCACCATCCTCAGCTGCATCGAATCCTGGAGGAGGTTGGCTGTTGCATTGTAGGACAGACAGATAACCTGTTGCCTGCTGACAAGGTCATGTACGCTCTGAGAGACGTTACGTCCACAGTCGACAGCCTCCCACTCATCACAGGTCTGCCAACAACAACAACAGCAAACTGGACTACATTTCAAGTAGAGAAATGAACATCTGAATACTGTGTGTGTCCTCTCCAGGCTCTATCATTTCTAAGAAGGGTGCTGAGTCTCTGAGTGCGTTGGTTCTGGATGTGAAGTTTGGGAATGCAGCTCTCTACAAAGACCTGGGCAGTGCCAAGTCACTGGCCCAGTCCATGGTAACCCTAACACTGACACCTGACATTTAACCCGTTCTTGTTTGAATGTCTGGAGGGCC
>CM059783.1:20657665-20812665 GCA_030435695.1 Brachymystax lenok tsinlingensis | reverse complement strand
GGACTTTCACATTCTTGTTCTGAAGTCATTCCAGCATTGCTTTGGCTGTATGCTTGGGGTCAGATTTTGTGCGTATATAAAACCAAAACACTCCATTTACTCTGATATGTTACGCTTCGTATGGTGTCTTAACTTGCGGATGTTCATTATCCATTTTGTATGATATGTTACGAATTACAATTTGTTTGATGTTTCGAATTTGTTAAACATATCATAAGTCACGAACTACAATTTGTTGTTGCTAACAGCTAGGTGGCTAACGCTAACTAGCTCTAGGGGTTTTTACTTGGAGAATTGTCCATTGTTATATTTTAGTATAGGCTTGTCTTGTGTGACTTAGTCATGGGTCTGGGCGTACAGATAAGAGCCTTTTGGTTTCGACTGTAGTATGTGACATTCTGTTTTAACAATCTACAGGAACTTAGACATGTGGAATCTGTAAGGGAAACATTACCTAGTTACCTGCTTTGTTGAATATTGATTGTTGGATTATATGCTTAACAATCGTAAGAGATTTTCATAACTACAAATGCTGTGCTTCCGTAAAGGGATGGTTCCTCTCTAGCTCCCTGCAGCTGGTCTGTGTGTATAGTCAAGGACATGGTGTGACCCGAGATGGAGAAAGCCTGAGAAATAGAGCAAACCCCTATTTGTTTCTAATCATTGTTGCTTCTGAGAAACTAAGCCAGGGTACGGGTAAACAACACCCAGTGAACATACCCACAAGACAAACCCAAGGTAGCTTATGATGCCCTGATCTGCATGGGAGGGGTGGAACCAGCCATGACCAAACATTTTTAGGCCTGCTATATAGGACCTCTGTTTTTTCTGTATCGTTGAGCTCTCGGCCTTACACTCAAGAGTGTGGGGTCGACAACCTTCATTATTGCAATTCTTATTAAATAAAGATGATCGTTTGAAGAAATGACAAAGTCTCTCTCACTTGGTTAGAATGTCCTACTAACACACAGACACAGACACAGACACACACACAGACACACACGCACACTGCCACACACACATTATTCAGCTGTTCACATTTGTGTTGATCGACATGTTTTCCAGTTTGTTGTTGTTGTTGTTGTTGATGTTAAACCGGTCCTCCAGTTGGTTGTTTTCTTGTGACAGGTCCTCCAGTTTATAGTGGCTGTGTATCTATACCAGACTGTTGGTCAGAAAACCAAGCTGAGAAATGGTAGTCAACTGATTCGCTCTGAAGACCATTGTGAACCAAACCCTGACTACCTTGATGACCCTGACTACCCTGACCAAAACCATGCCTATCCTGAACCAAACCAGGCCTACGCACATACAAACCTCGCCTACCCTGAACAAATAATTGCCTACCCTGAACCAAGACAAGCCTACCCTGATGACCAACACCAGGCCTACTCCGTAGCAAACCATTCCTACAGGCAGCCCGTCCTCCTAAAAGTCTATTTGAACTCACATGCGCCGGTATTTGTGAAATATGATTGACTGAATATTTCCACGACACCTACTCCACCCTTGAGTAAAATAAACAACCTTTGAACCCCTTTACATTTCACAAGACTGTTTTCACGTCTGCAGAAAAACCACGTTAACCTCTCTGAAGGTAAATAATGCACTTACATTCAGTAATCTTGCTCTGATTTGTCATCCTGAGGGTCCCAGAGATAAAATGTAGCATAGTTTTGTTTGATCAAATCCATTTTTATGTTTAAATGTAGGAACTGGGGTCTACAGTTTGACCCCGCTGCTCTCTCTGGCTCTACACCTACCCCGCCCGGCCATCTAGATGTGTGAAAGTTAGTGTATAAGCTAATGATCCATCATGTATGACATTCCTGGGAGTGTGTAAACTTTAATTTGTTATTACCATAGCATTTTTGTATGTTCTCTAAAGTTATGTACTTGAACATGTATCAGTTGACCAATTCGGCACATTTGGCCAAACTCCTGGCAGAATTGATACAAAATATTGTGCAGTAATGTAATTCTTCACTGGATAAGTCTGAAACTTTGCACACAGGCTGCTGCCATCTGGTGGCCAAAATGTAAATTACAGCTAGACTCCTATCTGTAAGTATTGCCATTCTCTTGCATTTCAGAGATGATGAAAAAAGCATAATCTTTTACCAGATCCAATGTATTATATTCTCCTACATTCATTTCACATTTCCACAAATTTCCCAGTGTTTCCTTTCAAATGGTATCATGAATATGCATATCCTTGCTTCAGGTCCTGAGCTCCAGGCAGTTCGATTTGGTTATGCCATTTTAGGCGAAAATGGAAAAAAAGGGTACGATCCTGCCTTTAAATAATTAATAGTTTGATAGTGCTATCATTGTGTGATGCCTGACATTGGTGATAAGTGATTGATTGTCTGTAAATTACACATTCTGATTTAGATTTCTTGATTCTTCACAATGGCACCCTCTTCTGGTTATCTTGAGTGGCATAGGTGAGTTTTACACATAAAGAGTAGTATTCTGTTTGTGAGATGTGGCGTAAGTGATGTGATGGTATAGGCCTATGAAATGCTAACAATCTAGATATATGGCCCAATATATATATATATATATATATATCACAATTCTATCTCAGAGATCTACAGACAAGTTCCTTGGATTTCATGGTATAGTTTCTGCTCTGACATGCACTGTCAACTGTGGGACCTTTGGTAGACAAGTATAGAGATGGCGCCGACAGAGATGGTCGCCTCGCTTCAGGTCCTTAGAAAACGTAGTTATTTGTTTTTTATGTATTATTTCTTACATAGTTGGCCCAGAAAATCTCAAGTGTTATTACATACAGCCGGGAAGAACTATTGGATATAAAAGCGATTTCAACCATCATTACGATCAGGAATACGTCTTTCACGAGGCGGATCCTTTGTCGGACCCCCACCATGGACATTTGATCTTATCCCAGAGGCCAACCCAAAACAACGCGGTCGCCGCAGGAGAGGCAGACGGAGCAGCCTACTGGTCAGACTCAGAAGGCGAGCACACCATCCATCACTTCCGAGCATATTACTCGCCAATGTCCAATCTCCTCAGGAGGCTGAAGAAATTTGGCTTGACATCTAAAACACTCAAACTTTTACAGATGCACAATCGAGAGCATCCTGTCGGGCTGTATCACCGCCTGGTACGGCAATTGCACCGCCCTCAACCGTAAGGCTCTCCAGAGGGTAGTGCGGTCTGCACAACGCATCACCAGGGGCGAACTACCTGCCCTCCAGGACACCTATAGCACCAGATGTCACAGGAAGGCCAAAAAGATCATCAAGGACAACAACCACCCGAGCCACTGCCTGTTCACCCCGCTACCATCCAGATGGCGAGGTCAGTACAGGTGCATCAAAGCTGGGACCGAGACTGAAAAACAGCTTCTATCTCAAGGCCACCAGACTGCTAAACAGCCATCACTAACAGAGAGGCTGCTGCCAACATAGACTCAAATCGCTGGTCACTTAAATAAATGGACTTAATAAATGGCATCACTAGTCACTTTAAATAACAGCACTTTAATAATGTTTACATATCCTACATTACTCATCTGATGTATATACTGTGTTCTATACCATCTACTGCATCTTGCCTATGCTGCACACCACCACTCATCCACATATGTATATGTACATATTCTATTCATCCCTTTACATTTGTGTGTATAAGGTAGTTGTTGTGAATTTGTTAAGATTGCTTGTTAGATATTACTGCATAGTCGGAACTAGAAGCACAAGCATTCCGCTACACTCGCATTGACATCTGCTAACCATGTGTATGTGACCAATAAAATTAGATTTGTTTCTTTCAAAATTGTCCAAACAATTGAATTTGCCACAGGTCAACTCCAATCAAGTTGTAGTGACATCAAGGATGATCGGAAAAAGGAAATTGGATGCACCCGAGATCAAGCTGGAGCAACATAGCAAAGGGGTGTGAATAGTTATGTAAATTAGACATTTCTAGATTAAAATGTCAATACATTTGTAAACATTTCCAAAAAACATATGGGAAATTGTCATTATGGGATATTGTGTGTAGGTGGTTGCGATTTTTTTTTTTATCCATTATGAATTCAGGCTGTAACACAACATGAGTAAGTCAAGGGGTATGAATACTTTCTGAATGCACTGTATATTTAATGAATAAGAAACGAGGGGGTGTGGTATATGTCCAATATACGACGGCTAAGGGCTGTTCTTAGGCACGACGCAATTACTATTATAAACTGGTTACCAACGTAATTAGAGCAGAAAAAATACATGTTTTGTCATACCCATGGTATATGGTCTGATATGCCACGGCTGTCAGCCAATCAGCATTCAGGGCTCGAACCACCCAGTTTATAATAGCCCTTTACTCCCTCACACTGTTGTTGTTGAGTAATAACACACACACGCTTCATGTTAACCAAAACACACTTTATTAAAAAATATCACCACAAATTCATCAACATCCTATTACTAGTACACTGGGTCCTTCAGGGAGGAAGATAAACTGTGCTCTTCAGACATGGACTACAGTTATTGCTGAGTAGGTGATGAAAAATGAAACACTACTCTATTTCTCGCTTACTCTTTCACACACACACACACACACACACACACACACACACACACACACACACACACACACAATTACTCAGGTGTAGGGGTCAGCACACCAAAGTTGAGGGGTCAGGGTGAGAGGTCAGTGGACTATAGAGTTAAGGGGTTCAGCGCGGATGTTCCCCAGGTCCAGCGAAGAATCTGTGTCCTCGTCAATCTCCCCAATCACAGCTCTGCAAAACAGAGGAGAGGAGTTGGGCCTGGGTGCACTACTGTGTGTTGAAGTCTAATCCCCCCACTATCCAAAGTGTCCAGTTAAAGTGTTAATTCCCCTCACGGTTTCAGAAATGTTGTCGACACTCAGTCGTGAACGGCCGCAGTGAGAGGGAGAGGTCATAAGGGGTCGTTTGGGTGAAAGGTGAGAGTTCAGCCAGAGGTCGACATGATACTTACACGTTGTCTCCTCTGACGATGTATAGTCCCAGGACCACCTGCTCCACGCCCTGAGAGGAACTGAACACACGCTCATGACTCTCATCCAGAATCAGGTTGATGGTCTGGTCAAAGCCCTTCAGGGTGCCCTGAACACACACAGTCAGATCAACGGTCCAATCAAAACAGTACACACAGATCAATGGTCCAATCAAAACAGTACACGCACATTCAGATCAACGGTCCAATCAAAACAGTACACACACAATCAGGTTTATGGTCCAGTCAAAACCATTCGGACACATACAGACGCACAGATCTGGAGCCGAGTACGGCAGTGAAGTAGCTAGAGACATACCACTATCATCCGTCCGTCAGATGTAACGATGGCCACTGTACCTGAAACACAACAGCTAAGGAAAAACATTTGAAACACTATTTCCAACCTGGTCTCATGGGTAGACGTAACATAGTAAATGTATATCCGTGACACTCATAATTCGTATAAGTTAGATTTCGTATGGTATGTATACTTTGTGGATGTCCTTCATCCATTTCGTATATGTTCCGCGAAATACAGTAAGTATGATATGTTACTAATTCCAATTTGTTGTGGCTAACATTAGCTAGGCTAGGAATTAAGGTTAGGTTAAAGGGTTAAGGTTAGCTAGCACACTAAGTAGTTGCAAAGTACCAAAAAAAATGTAAGTAGTTGCAAAGTTGCCAACTTAGCTAAAATGCTTAAGTTGTCTGTGAAGAGATTCGAACACACAACGTTTGGGTTGCTAGACGTTTGCGTTATACGCCCGACCAACCACCCTACTTTAGTTTTTACTTAGAGTAACGTTCTATCTTATGTAACCATACTAAACGTAACAAATATACTAATTTGAGTGTCCAGGATTTACGTTTACTATATTATGTCTAGTCTATCACCTCGATCAGACCGACAGCTACAATGCGTTTTGGTGCATTCATTTCCAATGAAACGCTGCGCGCTTGCCTTGCAACATTGCGTTGCAGTGCATTCTGTGTGGTACATACACTGAACAAAAACACACCATGTAAAGTGTTGGTCCCATGTTTATGAGCTGAAATAAAAGATCCCAGAAATGTTCCATACACACAAAAAGCTTATTTCCCTCAAATGTTTTGCACAAATTTGTTTACATCCCTGTTAGTGAGCATTTCTCTTTTGTTAAGATAATCCATCCACTTTACAGGATAGGCATATCAAGAAGATGATTAAACAGCATGATCATTACACAGGTGCCCCTTGTGCTGGAGACAATAAAAGGCCACCAAAATGTGCAGTTCTGTCACAACAATGCCACAGATTTCTCAAGTTTGAGGGAGCGTGCATTTGGCATGCTGACTGCAGGAATGTCCACCAAGGCGGTCGCCAGAGAATTTAATGTTAATTTCTCTACCATTATTTTGTTTTAGAGAATTTGGCAGTACTTCTAACCATGTGTATGCCGTTGTGTCAGTGAGTGGTTTGCTGATGTCAACAGAGTGCACCATGGTGGCGGTGGGGTTATGGTTTTGGGCAGGCATAAACTACGGCCAACAAACAACTGCATTTTAAATCGATGGCAATTTGAATGCATAGAGATACCGTGACAAAATCCTGAGGCCCGCCCATTGTCGTGCCATTCATCTGTTTTAGCATGATAATGCACGGCCCCATGTCGCAAGGAGCTGTACACAATTCCTGAAAGCTAAAAATGGCCTACATACTCAGTCATGTCACCCGTTGAGCATGTTTGGGATGCTCTGGATCGACGTGTACGAGAGCGTGTTCCAGTTCCCGCCAATATCTAGCAACTTTGCACAGCCATTGAAGAGGAGTGGGACATCATTCAACAGGCTACAATCAACAGGGTGGTTCGAGCCCTGAATGCTGATTGGCTGAAAGCCGTAGTATATCAGACAGTATCCCACAGGTATGACAAAACATGTATTTTTACTGTTCTAATTACATTTGTAAGCAGTTTATAATAGCAATAAGGCACTTCGGGGGGTTGTGGTATATTGCCAATATACCACAGCTAAGGGCTGTATTCAGGCAGTCAGCTTTGAGTCGTGCTAAAGAACAGCCCATAGCCGTGGTATATTGTCCATATACCACACCTCCTCGGGCCTTATTGCTTAAATAACACATTTGAATGAACATGTACCTATGCTTGGCTTCCAAGATAATTTGTATGATCTTTTATCTAACTAGCGCACAGTTACATGTCATTCTACCAAAAAGCCATATGTGATGCTATGGCTAGCGCTAACGTTAGCTAAGCTCAATCGAGCAGGCCAAAGCTCCCACGCATCAATAATCACGCGACTCATTAGCAAAAGTCCCATTCAGTGACTGTTCCAGAATGAATTTAGTTGAAAGGATACGGTTGATGTAGCTCTCGAGGGCAGTCGACATGATGACAACAAAAGACTCGTTCAAATCCGCCGGGTTTATTTGGAAAACACAAACGTAGCTCCACCGTAGATCACAAACTCGGCGTGCAGGCACAAACTGGAAACAGCATCAGACCAGACTAGATGATTGCAGACCCACTAATGATTTTGGTGTCCAGAAGATGGCGCCGAATACACAGAAAATGAGTGTCGCGCCGTTCTTTATACCTCAGTGGTGTCGCCCTACCGATCCACGAGTTTACCAGACCGCCCTTTCTAGAGATAATAGGCTTGTTCGACCTTGGATCATAATTAACTACTGATTATTATTTGTAGATCAGTCAGTCACCATTTACCCACAGTGCATCATGGATTTGATGCTCTCCAGCCAAAGGGACCAGGGTTCTGGTCTTGAAGCATGGTTTCAACTGCTCCTAATTTTGCTTCGGTACTGCCGTTTAACTGACACCCGGGCATTGAGTGCTAGTGCACATGTGATGTTGGTCCGTATAAACCGGATGAAACCTGGTCATGAAGAATGTCAGATTACCTTAAACAGTCGGACATATGGATGCAGTCTCTAGCGCTCATTATACCTCAGTGTCTCCAACACTGCTTCTGTTTCTTTGGCATACTGCACCTAGGCTGGCTGCTGAGACCCACTTGGCTCACTGGACTTCATCAATCAATCAAATGTATTTATAAAGCCCTTCTTACATCAACTGATGTCACAAAGTGCTGTACAGAAACCCAGCCTAAAACCCCAAACAGCAAGCAATGCAGGTGTAGAAGCACGGTGGCTAGGAAAAACTCCCTAGAAAGGCCAGAACCTAGGAAGAAACCTAGAGAGGAACCAGGCTATGAGGGGTGGCCAGTCCTCTTCTGGCTGTGCTGGGTACAGATAACAGAACATGGCCAAGATTTTTAAATGTTCATAGATGACCAGCAGGGTCAAATAATAATAATCACAGTGGTTGTCGAGGGTGCAACAGGTCAGCACCTCAGGAGTAAATGTCAGTTGGCTTTTCATAGCCGATCATTCAGAGTATCTCTACCGCTCCTGCTGTCTCTAGAGACTTGAAAACAGCAGGTCTGGGACAGGTAGCATGTCTGGTGAACAGGTCAGGGTTCCATAGCCGCAGGCAGAACAGTTGAAACTGGAGCAGCAGCACGGCCAGGTGGACTGGGGACAGCAAGGAGTCATCAGGCCAGGTAGTTCATCAGGCCAGGTAGTTCTCTCTCCGAGAGAGAGAGAAAGAAAGAGAAAAACAGAGAAAGAGAATTAGAGAGAGCATACTTAAATTCACACAGGACACCGGATAAGAGAGGAGAAATACTCCAGATATAACAGACTGACCCTAGCCCCCCCAACACATAAACTACTGCAGCATAAATACTGGAAGCTGAGACAGGAGGGGTTGGGAGACACTGTGGCCCCGTCCGACGATACCCCCGGACAGGGCCAAACAGGCAAAAGATTCATCAGAATCTTTCACTCTGAAATACATTAGCATGAATGTACATGATTTGTTGTCAAAAAGGCAGTTACTGACATAAATGACATTTTTGGGATTTAAATGTTTTTATTTCTCACTTCTTTACAAATGTATATGACATTAAATAAGATAATGTGCCAGACAGGGCTGTTGTTGTTGTTATCAAATGCACTGGACTGCTTAAAACAGCAGTGTTAAGGTCTCCTATATCTCGTCTGGTTAAAGACAACAGTCCCTGTCAGGAAGTGAGAAGGGAACCTCCTGAAATACCCATCCACACTATGTAACGTAGTGTTCACTACTAGATCTCCTTCACCAGAAGACTGAAGTCTGTGCTGTCAGTCAATAGACAAATAACAGTTGATATGGAACAAGTGCTGAGCTTGTAGACAGAGGATCAGCAAAGTAAACAAAACTGGGTTGAAACGGGATAGGACAAGAGTATTCAGGAATGAGAGCGGTCTATTCCAGGTTGCTGGGATACGGTGTAGTTCATTGGTAGTGGTTGTTCTTTGCCAGCTGAAGCCCGTCCTAGCCTGGTCCCAGATTTGTTAGTGCTGCCTTGCTCCTTGCTCAAGTCCTATGGCCAATCGGCATCACAAGACCATAGGAGTTGTCAAAAACACATCTGGGACCAGGCTACTGTTCTTCCTCCCATCTCCCCTCACTTTCCCGGCCAGGAGGCCCTGAGGTTGAGCAGGATGAGGACGTCGCAGGGGGCCAGGCGGTAGACCCCCAGCTCGTTGAGGGCTGACACAGGGCTGGGCTGCTGGCCCTCCGGGGTCCCTGGTTCCTCCTCGTCTTCCTCCGCCTGCCTCAGGAGGTCTCGTAGAAGAAGAGCTGAGCCCACGTTCAGACACAGGACAACACAGGCCTCCTTCACACTGAGGGAGGGAGACATGACCAATCATTTTTACCTAGAAATTGTTTGACAAGGAATTCAACCTTTGTGCAGGACATTTAATAACCTAAGGAACTACAAACAAACTGTAGGTCTCTTCTAAAGATTATGGTACAGTGGACAATGTTTTCAGGTGATATTGTCAGCAGAATTGCCATTGTATGTAATGGCCACTCACTGTTTGAAGAAGTTCTCAGGCCTCTTGCAGTAGTGTCCAAACAGAGGGAAGAGGTTTCTTGTCATGTCGAATTGGAGCTGGGCTGCACCACCCTCGTTGAAGTGGTTATACAGAATCACCTGAGGGAGACCGATAGCAGGTCCATACGTTAATAGAGATGTGATTACCCCCCAAAAAACATTCTCTATTGCTTCATCCTATTTCTTGCGTCTGTATTTTATCATTACAATTAGTCAGTAGCTATTGTAGTTTTAATGTATTTGAGAACAGATGTGTCTAATGATGTGTGACAATCGAATTACCTTCTTTTATGTCACTCCAGACAATAGTATCTGCAAAATCACTAAATGTTCAAATATTTAATGAAGTCAACTATCTGATTAATTCCTATTGTAGCAGGCCAGCAGTTTGACTCACATTCTGGTAGAGGAAGAGGTCCAGCCTCTCAGCCAGGCCCTGCCAGCCCATCTGGAAGAGAGGCAGACACAGCATCTGCTGCAGCTGGAGCAGGTTGTCCCTGAGACACAGCATCAGAGGACATGCTAAGCTGGACAGGGACATGGTGGCCTGGTCACACTGGGACGGCAGGGACAGCCACCTGGGAGGAGAAGGATACAAGTTAGTGCCACTCTAGTTTTTAACATTTTGTTCACTCCAACATTTTGTTGTTCAATTGGGTATATGGTGGCTGTAGGTGATGATCTGAGCTCTACCAGATTCTTTCAAGAAATCACATTTCATTCCTACTGTTCAGGCGTGTTACAGGACAAAGACATTTGTCACAAAGTGCTTACAATCAGCCTGGGCCTAAACACCAAGCAAAGCAAGGCGACAGTGGGTGCCTAGTGTTTAAAACTCCAAAGATAGGACTGCACCTTGACAGGAACTAGATACAATAGAAGGAGCCCTTCCTCTAAGTGAAGAGTGTCTCCACTGACCTGTCCCTGCAGTAGGGCCGGGCCTTCTCTTGTACGTCCCTCATGACAGCCTCCAGTATCCTGCCCAGCATGTCTCCTCTCAGCCTCTCCAGCAGCCCCAGGAGCCCCTCAAACAGAGACCCCTCCAGAGAGGCCAGACGGCCGGACTCAGTGACCCCCAGCGGCCCCAACAGCTCCTCCTCCCCCAGGGCCACAGCTGACTGCTGCAGCTGCAGGAAGAACTGAGGAAGAAGAGAGGAGGAGAAAGCAAAGAAAATTGAACAGCGTTGAAGAAGAGCTCTGGAGCAGTGCAGTAAAAGGAGGGGCCATACAGCAGAGTGAAGGGGTTGTCCCCTTAACCTGGAGAATGTTGGATGTGCATACTACTTCTGAACTGTACAGTCAGACAGACTGACAGACAGGCGGGCAGTATGTGGAGAAGTATTTTGCGATTTGTATTTATTATGGATCCCCATTAGTTCCTGCCAAGGCAGCAGCTACTCTTCCTGGGGTTTATTATGGATCCTCATTAGTTCTTTCCAAGGCAGCAGCTACTCTTCCTGGGGTTTATTATGGATCCTCATTAGTTCCTGCCAAGGCAGCAGCTACTCTTTCTGGGGTTTATTATGGATCCCCATTAGTTCCTGCCAAGGCAGCAGCTACTCTTCCTGGGGTTTATTATGGATCCCCATTAGTTCCTGCCAAGGCAGCAGCTACTCTTCCTGGGGTTTATTATGGATCCCCATTAGTTCCTGCCAAGGCAGCAGCTACTCTTCCCGGGGTTTAGTATGGATCCCCATTAGTTCCTGTCAAGGCAGCAGCTACTCTTCCTGGGGTCCAGCAAAATTAAGGCAGTTTATACAATTTTAATACATTACAATACATTCACAGGTTTCACAACACACTGTGTGCCCTCAGGCCCCTACTCCACATATCTACATTACTAAATCCACGTGTATGTATAGTGTGTGTGTGTGTGTCTGTGCCAATGCTTGTGTTGCTTCACAGTCCCCGCTGTTCCGTAAGGTGTTTTTTAAATATTTTTTTAAATCTAATTTTACTGCTTGCGTCAGTTACTTGATGTGGAATAGAGTTCCATGTAGTCATGGCTCTATGTAGTACTGTGCACCTCCCACAGTCTGTCCTGGACTTGGGGACTGTGAAGAGACCTCGTGGCATGTCTTGTGAGGTATGCATGGGTGTCCGAGCTGTGTGCCAGTAGTTTAGACAGACAGCTCGGTGCATTCAACATGTCAATACCTCTCATAAATAAAAGTAGTGATGAAGTCAATCTCTCCTCCACTTTCAGCCAAGAGAGATTGACATGCATATTATTAATATTAGCTCTCTGTGTACATCCAAGTCCCAGCCAAGCTGCCCTGTTCTGAGCTAAACTAGGGCCTGTAGGACCTGCCTTGTTGATAGAGTTGTTAAGGCAGAGCATCGCTTTATTATAGACAGACTTCTCCCCATCTTAGCTACTACTGCATCAATATGTTTTGTATAGCAACCGTGTGTATAGCAACAGTGTGATGACTCAGAGGGGCCACGTACCACGTTGTCTCCCCAGTCCCCCAGCACGGTGGAGATGTAGTTGGCAGCGTTGAGAATAGCACAGTATCTAGCACCCAGCGGGTTCCGGGACTCTTCCTTCATCACCTGGGTGAGCCGGATACGGAAGTCGTCCACCAGCTCTCTCTGTAGCGCCAGGAAACGCAGCTGGGCACGAGGGCAGGGGAGGGCACGGTAGCGGTCTGGGAGGGGGGGTATTAGAGATTGAGGGGGAGAAGGAGGATAGAGGGAGGTGGAGGGGGGAGAAAGGGAAAGCAGAGAGAGGGAGGGAGAGAAGGGGACAGAGAGAGATAGAGAGCAGTAAGTCAGAGGCTGCCCCAACAGCAGGTTGTCCCTCTACGACAAACAGAGGGATGAGCAGTGACAACCACCAAGACAGACAGAGAGAGAGACAGAGAGAGAGAGAGAGACAGACAGAAAGTGACAGAGAGACAGAAAGTGACAGAGAGACAGACGAGAGACAGAGAGAGAGAGAGGCAGATGAGAGAGAGACAGAGAGAGACAGACAGAAAGTGACAGAGAGACAGAGAGACAGAGAGAGAGAGAGACAGAGAGTGACAGAGAGACAGAAAGTGACAGAGAGACAGAGAGAGAGTGACAAAGAGTGATAAAGTAGTTAATAACCCTACCAGTGATGACCAGCAGTAAGGTCATGAAGGTCTCAGCGCAGTCTGGAGCCTTGAGTTCATCCATGTCACTGATGTCTTTGTACTGGGAGCTCCAAGCCCCCTCAGCAGACAGCATGGCATCCACCTTCTCTATCGCCACTACAGAGAAACACACAGTTGGGATGAGCACACATCACACATTCAGTAAATCACATACACTGACATAAACGGAGTCTAACAGAGAAGTAAAATCTCACATAAAATCAATCTCTTAGTCAGTCCCAAATGGCTTCCTACCCCTTACCTTCACCCAAACCCTTCAATGTTTGCAGATCTGTAAGGTAGAAGCAATATGGCGGAGGCTCTGCCAGTACACTGCTTATACCTATCCAGCCCCTTCAGATCTGTGGAAATTGGAGGGTTAGGGCCAAGGGGAAAGAGTAGGAAATGATGAGAGATGCTCCACTGCTGCCTCTCTCTCACTCACTCTTCCTCTCAACAGTGAGCCACTTCTGCAGCACGCTCTCCTCCAGCAGTACATGCAGCGCTCCGGGCAGGCTGCTGGGGTAGGAGTGGGTGGTGCGCAGCTCCCTCTCGAACTGCAGGATCTCATCCACCAGGTGGCAGAAGAGAGTGTCGTCGTAGAGCAGCCGTGGAGCATCCGACGCTAGCTTCTCCTGGGCCAGGGTGAGTAGACCGCGACACAGCTCCACCTGGTGGGGACGGGTGGGATGACATGAGATACTTCAATAGCTATGATCATAATATTTTTTATTTTATATTAATATATATATGCTTATATCCTCTCATATGGCTGTGGATATCAAGAGCTGCTATGATTGACAGATGACTGCAATGGGCTCAGCTTGACTTTAGACTGCTTTGAATCTTGGGGGTGAACAAATACTTCAATGGCACATAAAGTCAGGATTTTAGATAATCATTTAGCAGCTGATCCTCGAACCTTGGCGTTGACGTTAGCTCCGTTTCTGTCCAGAATGGGCTGGATCTTTTCCTCCATGAAGTTGGAGCTGTTACCCATCCACATCAGGACCTGGGTCAGGAACCACTCAGGCTGAATGGAGACAGAGATGGAGGTTATTATTATTGTATAGTGTGTCTGTGTGTGTGTGCCAGCGTGTGTGTGTTTGAGACATGCTCTGTGTGTGTGTGTGTGTGTGTGTGTGTTTGAGACACGCCTGTGTGTGTGTGTGTGTGTGTGTGTGTTTGAGACATGCTCTGTGTGTGTGTGTGTGTGTGTGTTTGAGACACGCTCTGTGTGTGTGTGTGTGTTTGAGACACGCTCTGTGTGTGTGTGTTGCTCTAACCTTGTTGAGTGAGTTGGTCTGACGGTTTCCAGTGAAGTGGTATCGAAACCTCTTGCTCAGAGGAAGCAACATGATCTGGACAGGAAGAGACAGGGGTGTCATCGGGGGCAACCCTACACGGGACACAGAGGGTGGCTTTTCTGATATGAGATCATCACTGAGAAACAGGTTAAAGAAACTGGCCAGGTATTCATCTCAGTACAATGTCTCAATGTAAAACGATAACATCACTATCAGTCAATATCTTAGGAAGTGTGTGGGAACAGTAGATCTGGGACTGGGAATGTGTGAAGTATGAAGCTAGTGTATGAAGAAGTGTGCAGAGTGTATATAATGCACTGTGTGTATAACCTAGTAATGTGTATAACCTAGTAGTATCTATAACCCAATCATGTCTATAACCCAGTACTGCCTATAACCCAGTACTGTCTATAACCCAGTAGTGTCTATAACCCAGTCGTGTCCATAACCCAGTCCTGCCTATAACCCAGTCCTGCCTATACCCCGTAGTGTCTATAACCCAGTCGTGTCTATAATCTAGTAGTGTCTATAACCCAGTCCTGCCTATACCCCGTAGTGTCTATAACCCAGTCGTTTCTATAATCTAGTCGTGTCTATAATCTAGTCGTGTCTATAACCCAGTCGTGTCTATAACCTAGTAGTGTCTATAACCTAGTAGTGTCTATAACCTAGTAGTGTCTATAACCTAGTAGTGTCTATAACAGCGTGTGTGTATAACAGCCTGTGTGTATAACAGCGTGTGTGTATAACAGCGTGTGTGTATAACAGCGTGTGTGTATAACAGCGTGTGTGTATTACAGCGTGTGTGTATAACAGCGTGTGTGTATAACAGCGT
Source organism: Brachymystax lenok tsinlingensis (assembly GCA_030435695.1). Lineage (NCBI taxonomy): Eukaryota > Metazoa > Chordata > Actinopteri > Salmoniformes > Salmonidae > Brachymystax > Brachymystax lenok. The sequence continues at coordinate 20,797,424 of CM059783.1, read as the reverse complement.
GTGTGTATAACAGCGTGTGTGTATAACAGCCTGTGTGTATAACAGCGTGTGTGTATTACTGCTTGTGTGTATAACAGCGTGTGTATAACAGCGTGTGTATAACAGCGTGTGTATAACAGCGTGTGTATAACAGCGTGTGTGTAACAGCGTGTGTGTAACAGCGTGTGTATAACAGCGTGTGTGTATTACTGCGTGTGTATAACAGCGTGTATAACAGCGTGTGTATAACAGCGTGTGTATAACAGACGATAATGCTAGTGTGTATGTCTTCGACACTGATAACACTATATTAGGGTGAAGGATACGAGGTCTGTAGAGACAGGAGCTGGGCCACCAGTAGCTCCAGCTGGCTGTGGAGCTCCTGAGCGTTGGCAGGAGGAGAGAGAGACTGGGTGGGAGGAGAGATGAACGGCCAGTAGAGCTGGGTCAGCAACTCCTCAAAATCACTGCCAGACAGAGGAGGACGAGGAGTTAAAAATCACTTTCAGGTCTGAGGTAGCTTGACTTTGGATCATCATAATAACTGTGAATCACCAACCCCGCTCCTGGAGAGCTACCCCAGTTCTGGAGAGCTACCGGGTGTGTCTTACTTGTTCTGACCCAACACAAATACCTGGTCAACTAATCATTTAGACTGAATTAGATGGGTTAGTGCCAGGCTGGAACAAAGGCCTGCATGCCGATTGCTCTCCAGGACCAGGGTTGCTCTCCAGGACCAGGGTTGCTCTCCAGGACCAGGGTTGCTCTCCAGGACCAGGGTAGCTCTCCAGGACCAGGGTTGCTCTCCAGGACCAGGGTTGCTCTCCAGGACCAGGGTTGCTCTCCAGGACCAGGGTTGCTCTCCGGGACCAGGGTTGCTCTCCGGGACCAGGGTTGCTCTCCGGGACCAGGGTAGCTCTCCAGGACCAGGGTTGCTCTCCAGGACCAGGGTAGCTCTCCAAGACCAGGGTAGCTCTCCAGGACCAGGGTAGCTCTCCAGGACCAGGGTTGCTCTCCAGGACCAGGATTGCTTTCCAGGACCAGGGTTGCTGACCACTGATCTCAATAAAGATCCTAATAACTAACACAGAGTTCTCCATCTCCAGTCCTCCTGCTCCGGCCCGGCACGCTAACACAACACACTGCCTGCCCTGTCTGACCCATACATACATACATACATACATACATACCCAGCCAGTCTGTCCTTAATGATCTTGTGCCAGAAGTGTAGTGTCTCTCTGAGGAAAGCCTGGAGATGAGAGCAGCCAGACTGCTTTAGGCCCACATCTAGACTGGCCATGCTGCCCACCGCCACCACTGCCTCCCATATACTGTTGGTCATCAGACACTGCTGGATCCTGTCACTGTGGGAGGAGAAAACGACAGTCAGCAGAACACAACAAATTGTATCGTACATACAGTACGATATAATTTTGTGTGTGTGTATTCCAATCAGGTTCCCATCTTTGAATACTGTCAAATATATTGTCCCACTGCAAGAAGAAGAAAATAACAATACTGTTGCTCACCTGAGTTCTTCAATGCGTGACAGACACTGCAGGTATTTCATGTGTTTCTCTGTGTTGTCCAGCTGTTCCAGGGTCCGTCCCAGGCTGTCTGACCAGGGCTTGGCGCCCTGCAGGTGCTGTATCAGGGTGTTGGACAGGACCCTCTCCCGCTGGAGTAAACCTTCCAGAGACACACGGGATTCCTCGGCTGCAGACAGCGCTGCTGAAACCCGCAGCGGCACCGAACTGGACACCGTCAGAACCTGAGAAGGTGGGTGGGGGAAGACCTGTCAGCAAGGGAAATGCACGCCCTTAAACTAGCTAGCAAAGGCTAGCTAGCTGGATAGATCATGTTTGTATTACTTACATTAACTAGCTGCTGTTATGGGGCAGAATAATATTCGCATTATTAACGATTCTATTATTTTCATGCAATAATTGATACAGCATTGAACGCTGATTTGAGTGTGTAACATGAAGATAACAACGCGCTTGCTACCTGCTCCTCCAGCAACTTGTTTTCCGCTGTCAGTTTCTCCAGGAGAGCGCTAACCTTCTTCAGCGACTTCAGATCCACTCCGATTTCTTTCTCTATCAAGTCGACAACGTAGTCGGGGAGTGCTCCATCCCCCAATCCTGTTTCGGAGTCTTCATCATTTGTCGACATAGGGCTTTGTAGATCAGATTCATTACTTGGGCCGTTTTGCTGCTCAGCAGAGGGCGCCGCCATCTTTCTTGTGTCTCTTCCACGTCAACAGCACGCACATGTAAACACAGCACCAAACACAGCCGTCACCGTCAATACACACCCTCTAGTGGTGACAGATAGTAATGCGGGACCTGTCACGGAAAAACACTTGGGACATTTCCAACTACTACACAATCCACGCGTCCTTCCATCCTCCATTCATTGGCCTCGAGTAACCAGTGATATCATAAGTGGAGTGGTGAAAGCTTCAGACAATTTACAGTAGATGTGTTATTTCAGTGATTACTAAAGGGAATTAGGATGGATGTTTTCAAAACAAGACCTTGTTCAGCGTCAAGTGTCATGTTGACAATCAAGACCTCACACGAAACAACTGGACATACTCTATGTGCTCAGTTATGTAGTTGTTGAACTAATCTGTAACCCAGAAAGGAACAGTTATATTCCAGCATCTTATTCTGTCCTATTCTACTGTATCTTAGTCTATGCAGCTCTGACATTGCTCATCCAAATAGTCATATATTCTTAATTCCATTCCTTTACTTTAGATTGTGTGCATTGTTAGATATTACATGTTAGATATTACTGCACTGTTGGAGCTAGAAACACAAGCATTTCGCTACACCCGCAATAACATCTACTAAACACGTGTATGTGACAAATAAAATGTGATTTGATTTGATCTCAAACATATTGTAAAATACGTACGCTCCCTTATCCTTCATTCATACATCCTTTTCCTGTGGATGGGGAATATGCTTGAGTATGTTCCGTTACTATCATATGCTTGAGTATGTTCCGTTACTATCATATGCTTGAGTATGTTCCGTTACTATCATATGCTTGAGTCTGTTCCATTACTATCATATGCTTGAGTCTGTTCCATTACTATCATATGCTTGAGTATGTTCCATTACTATCATATGCTTGAATCTGTTCCATTACTATCATATGCTTGAGTCTGTTCCGTTACTATCTTCCTCTGTACAAAATGTGCTCCAGATGTTTTGCAGGGGTTGCATTGACATTGAAATTGCTTAACAATTGGCTCTTCTCTGGATTCCTAGGGACCCAGGGGTCTGCTTCTCAAATAGCATTCTATTCCCTATATAGTGCACTACTTTTGACCATGGCCCATAGAGCACTAGGGAATAGGGTGCCATTTTGGACGCAGTGTGGTGAGGTCATAGTTGTCCAGAAATGGCTAGTTATGTGGTTTCATGTCCACTCACGCCTCCTTGATCTGGACTGGACCTCTGGAGTCTGGATTTCTGTAGTAGATACTTAATAATTCTCTCTCTCTCTCTTTAGTGGGGTGTTATTGGCATGGGAAACATATGTTTACATTGCCAAAGCAAGTGAAATAAACAAACAAAAGTGAGAAGAAACAAAAAACAACATCAACAACAAACTATTAGAAATGAACAGTAAACAACACAAAGGTTTCATAAAGATACAGACATTTCAAGAGCTATATCATTAGATATGTACAGTGTTTTAACAATCAGCAAAAAGTGTAGTACGAATAATGGGGGGAGATAAATATACAGATCAATGTTCACAATGTTGTTTATGCTTTACTGGTTTCCCTTTTCTCAGGGCATCTGGCCACACATCTTGCTGCTGTGGTTGCACATCTCTCTCTAACTTCCGGGAGAACCCATTTAAAGAAAATACAAGTCAAGTCCCTCCCTTTATGCCTGCCTAAGCTCTAACCATCAGTTACATCATTTTCATGCGGTCTAGTCCCTCCAATGTCACAAAACAGCCGTCAGCAGCATGTCAACACACTCTCATGTTGAGAAGAAGAAGAAACAGTTAAAGGAATCAGAATACATTTTCTGGACTTATAGATTCTGGGCATCTGATAGCCACACTCTGAAGTGAACTGCTTATCCAAACTGCTAATTTTATCATAACCAAATATTGAAATGGGAACAATTAATATCTGGGTAAAACGGACGTTCATTTTCGTCTGTGTCTTGATCGGGGTAAGTTGTCGTCCAGTCTATTGGCCTGTTAATAGTCGAGTTGATAAACCAATTTTTTTAAAGGAGCAACGTTTTTGAATATAATCAGATTTCTTGTAATTATTGCCGGTTATTTTTGTGATTTCTGCGCACGGTGGGGTCTTCCAGCAGCGAGAGTTGCAGCTTACATGCAACTGAATAAAGAGCGGTACCACTTCCATCAACACTAATGAGCGAATTGTTCTACAGCGTGGTATTGAAAGAAGCACTAAAGTTAAATAGAAATGTTGTATTTAATGTTGCAATTAGGCTACTGGGCTTTAATCTTTCACTGGAACACGTTTTTAGCGCCGGTTTCAGCTTATTTATTTATATCGGCTTTTTATTTGGCCACTATTTGTTTATTTGCTCAGTATAATCCTCTAGCTGCTAAATGTTTTAAAGTTACAAATTCTGTTCATTCTCATCTTCAAATAGGCCTCCTGACCTTAGTTATCACTTTTTTGTCAGAATATTAGGCTAGTCTATAACTGATATTACATTTTTATGAACAGTCATTGTAAGTAAATATTTCAGCTATTTATTTCTTAATAATGTATAATTTCTTAGTCTATTTATAAATGAGGTATAAGATATATAAATACAATTTACTGTCTGCTTACAAACCATTTGTAAATTGTGTTGGTCAAATGCATTATTGAAGTTATGAAGAAATGGATCCCTCAACTCTCCTCTGAATCAAATTACTGTATCAACCTTTACTGTGCATTATCAGTAGAACTCTCAGAATAATACCCTGTACATGTGTAATGATTGATTGTATCATGTGTTGTATTCTCTTCAGATCATCAGCACCCTCTTGTTGGCCATCACATTATTTGGACATGGGTACTTCCACCAATCAGAAGAAGTAATTATGCTATTTCTATACTCCAATTACATTTACTAATTATATCATATCGATTTCATTATAATAATGATGTGTCCATTTAGCCTGGTCCCAGATCTGTTTGTGCTGTCTTTCAAACTCCTACAGTGTTTGGCATGACAACAACCAGATCTGAGACTAGGCTAGACTCCAGCAGTGTCATTGTAATATTATGATTATAAACCCAGAATTGCCATATCATTAGTCTGGCTTGTCTTCCTATTCACAGATAGAGGAGATTCTGCCAGGGATAGTAATTCTGTATGTCCTAGAAGCAGCAATTCTGGTCCTGTCAATCTTGGGGGTCTATGGCGCTCGCAAGGAGAAGAAATGGGCTGTGGTTCTGGTAAGCTTGCTGTCCCAAAGTGTTAGCCTGATCCCAGATCTGCTGGTTTTGTCTTGGATAATTATCATAGGAGTTGGCTATACAGCACAAACAGATCTGGGATCTGGCTACCGACGTTTTCTCTGCTGCGAACTGTTCCTTTCTGACAGGTCAGGGCATGCCATACAACTCAACTGAAACCAATCAACACTTTTCCCATGACATGTTTCCAACATGTTTCCCAGAAAGTGTGACAAGGTTTGAATGAACCTTTAGTATTGATTTTGCTTGACAACCCCTATATGTGTGTGTAGTTTTCAGTAGGTATGTCACTGGCCAGCTTATACCTGTTTGTGGAGTGCGTGAACGAATATCAATCCAAACACAAGGTACAGTAGTCTATATATATATACACACACAGGTAACTGACAAAATAAAGGAAACACCAACAAACTGTCTTAATAGGTCGTTGGGCCACCACGAGCCAGAACAGCTTTAATGCACCTTGGCATAGATTCTACAAGTGTCTGGAACTCTATTGGAGGGATGCGAGACCATTCTTACATGAGAAATTCCATCATTTCGTGTTTTGTTGATGGTGGTGGAAAACGCTGCTTTAGAATCTACCATAAGTGTTCAATTGGGTTGACATCTGGTGACTGAGATGGCCATGGCATATGGTTTACATCGATTGTTTTTAAGCTCATCAAACCATTCACTGACCACTCATGCCCTTTTGATGGTGGCATATCATCCTATGGGGGCATTGCCATGGTAGCCAACATTATTTTCATACTGTGCATGACCCTAAGCATGATGGGATATGAATTGCCTAATTAACTCAGGAACCACACCTGTGTGGAAGCACCTGCTTTCAATATACTCTGTGTCCCTCGTTTACTCAAGGGTTTCCATTATTTTGGCAGTTACCTGTATATATCTTAACTTTCTAATTAGATCTTGAGACAATGTTTGTTTGCTGTTCTGGTGAAAAGATCTTTGAGAAGTTATTGTATTATGGTGCAATGCATCTGATTCTTGATAATTCTGTATCTGTCCATTTCAAATTCAGAGCTGATTATAGGTTTCAGCTGTGACTATAACACTCAATGTTAACTTTATTCATTTCAAGATGGAGGAGTTAACCAGAGAGGAACATCTAGCTATGATGCCTCTGAGTGGAGCGAAACAAACAGATTTAGAAGGGCTATACAACATGCAGACTAACGTAAGTCACCTTCATTTAATGCTTCTTATGGTCTCTGCTTGTGCCGATTCAAAGTCCTAGGGTGCCAATTCAATGTATGTGTGTCTTTAGGGCCGGTTTTCCATATTATGTAAACCCAAGGCCTGGACTAAAAGCACTTTCATTGGAGATTTCTCCATGGAGGGTTCTTCCAGGACTAGGCCTTAACTATATCTGGTAAATCATGTTTTTAAAATGTCTGTTGTGCTGTTTCCTTCACTTTCAGTTAAAATGCTGTGGGCTCGTACAAGGCTACCAAGACTGGGGCACAGACATCCCCATCTCCTGTCTCTGTTCTGATGAGGACTCAACAGACTTTAAATGTGTGAGTCTGCTGTGTTAAATAAGTTATCTTGTTGTTGTTGATGTTGTTGTTGTGTGTATGCTGAGGAGGATGGGTTTCAATTTGTCAGTCTGTGTTAAATAAGTTATCACTCAAATATGAAAGTGTTAGTCTGTTGTCTTTCGGTGAGAGCAATTAATTTCTAGATTTCTTTAAAAAGTGTTTTTAAAACAAAATACAAAACAGACGATGAGGACAGTGACAAGACGACCATAAATAAACTGAGGAAGATGTACATGACAATACTCTAAAAGACCAACAAAAACGATAGAACACATTTGGACCAGACAATTATAATGGATGCCATGCTGCAGGGTAATAAGAAATCATGAAGATATAGTAAAGCACTGTTTTAAACCATGTCACATTCTATTTCAGGTTGCTCCTGGTAACAATACACAATTTGTTATTCACTATCCCAACAGTTATATGTCTGAGGATGATGACCACAAGGGATTAATGGATGAACACATGCTGGTATATGAAGAGGTAAAAACATGTCATTCCACTACACCAGGGAAGGGTAACTGGCGGCCATTTTGAAGGCCCTCGGATCAATTAGGCCATGTCAGCTAATATTTTTTTAGATTGCTAAATTTGTTTACCAGCCAGCTATCTAAACTTGTTATCATGGTCGAATTACCGCCCATTGGGTCCCCATTGATGTTGTTAGTCAGTCTCACTCTCATGTCATATTAAAACTGCATACATTTCTCACCACCCTATGGCAAAATGTGTAGAATTGCAGCAAACGTGCTTTAAAACTGCAACATTTTCTCTACACCCCATGTCAAAATGTGTAGAATTGCACAAAATGAACTCTAAAATGTAAAAAAATTCTCTCTGCTGAAGGGGCAACTAAAAGGTTTATTTAAAATTTTGCCCAAATGTTTTGCAATACTCATTGATACAATAAACAGTTCTGATATAATACAGAGCCGTATTCTCTTGTTTTTCACACAAAATGACAAACTCTTAATTGTTCATTTTCAGCCATGTCTTCCCATCTTAATCTCTTTCGTGGGCTATGAAATCAGCCTGATAATAGGAACATTAGTAGCACTTAAAGCATTATGGGTATGTATTTCAAATCTATGTCTGTACTATTTCAGCATTTCAGGGTTGGGGTCCATTCAGTTTTTTCAATTCAATAAATAGAAATTCAATTCCCAAATTGAAAATTGTCCATAGTTTTTCATGTGTATTTTTCAATTCAGGAAGTGAATTTCAATTGACTACCTGAATTGAAAACTTTAGTAGTATTTGGCAGCTAAAAGCTGAATTGCAGTACACAGTACATACAAATAACAAGAACAATAAAAAAATCTGAAAGTCAGGATGCTAACTGAAGGATGGATGAATCGACCCCAACGCTGTACCATAGTGATTTTTACCGTACCTTTCGAGTGTAGGCCTATTTGATTTAACCGTTATCTATCACACTCAGAACCTAGTCACCTGCTCTGTCAATCCTGACTGAACCGTTACTATGTGTTTGGTCCTCAGGATATTGGAGTTGCCTTGGCCATCACAGTACTCTGCCAGATGAGAAGAAATGTTCATGTGGCACCTGTGATCTTCACCTCTCAACCACCTCAATACAGAGAGCTGTGTGACACAGCAGAGAGTGTCTGAAATGAAATGGCCCTCTTATGAAGGATACACAATGCACTAGTCTGAGTGCCAGTCTGTTTGTGATATTATGACAACTCCGGTCACTCATTTGTGTCAAGCCAAACATGACAATGGGTGACAAAGAGTTGGCTTGGCAATGACAGACTGGCACGATAGCCTTTATTTAACTAGGCAAGTCAGTTAAGAACAAATTCTTATTTACAATGATGGCCTACCGGGGAACCGCGGTTAACTGCCTTGTTCAGGGGCAGAACAACAGTTGTCATTGGCCAGACCACAAACAGATCTGGGATCAGGCTAGCAATGCATCCATATTATGTACATACTCATAACACACTTGAAAGGACAACTGGGGACATTATTAGACATTAGACATCTCTGCTGTGTTGTCCAAAGTATTACTGTTCAACTGTTCAACCATTTAACCATTGTAGTGCCTCAGTGTTGGTTACAGTGTCTTGAATAAAGGGACAAGCATCTTTTAACATAATGGTCCTTCTTCATTCGACAACCATTTCTTCCAATGACCTTTGTCCTCTCCTCTCCCCATCCTTATTTCATTTTCTGCCTTTGTCTTTTCCTCTCTCCTCTCATCCTCCTTTCTCTTCCTCATTTCAGCCTACTTGGCCCTATCAGATCCTACACCCATTAAAACCTCACCACTATTCCACTACTTGGCCCTATCAGATCCTGCACCCATTAAAACCTCACCACTATTCCACTACTTGGCCCTATCAGATCCTACACCCATTAATCCCCCACCACTATTCCACTACTTGGCCCTATCAGATCCTGCACCCATTAAAACCTCACCACTATTCCACTACTTGGCCCTATCAGATCCTACACCCATTAAAACCTCACCACTATTCCACTTACTTGGCCCTATCAGATCCTGCACCCATTAAAACCTCACCACTATTCCACTACTTGGCCCTATCAGATCCTACACCCATTAAAACCTCACCACTATTCCACTACTTGGCCCTATCAGATCCTGCACCCATTAAAACCTCACCACTATTCCACTACTTGGCCCTATCAGATCTTACACCCATTAAAACCTCACCACTATTCCACTACTTGGCCCTATCAGATCCTACACCCATTAAAACCTCACCACTATTCCACTACTTGGCCCTATCAGATCCTGCACCCATTAAAACCTCACCACTATTCCACTACTTGGCCCTATCAGATCCTACACCCATTAAAACCTCACCACTATTCCACTACTTGGCCCTATCAGATCCTACACCAATTAATCCCCCACCACTATTCCACTACTTGGCCCTATCAGATCCGGCACCCATTAAAACCTCACCACTATTCCACTACTTGGCCCTATCAGATCCTGCACCAGGCCTCTTTTACACGTTAATAGCATGCATATGTAAACACAGCACCAGACCAATGTTTATCTATTATATTGACTAGATAGTGACCGCTCTAACAGTGGAAATACATGTCCTCAATGATTGAAAGCAGGTGAGATCAGGTTTTACCATACTAGCCAATGAGAGGGCAGATACACGTGAAAAACTGGAACAACTAAGTTATTTTTCTCAAAGTTGCCAGAATGCCACTTGCATCCACTTATATCAGTACATTTGTAACAGCCTAAACATTACGAAACTTCTATTTGACCAAATAAGCCTCACGTATTTGACCCTTCGATAAGCCCCGCCTCCCTTGGTTACTTTTGCAACCTCGGACAGCATTTTCCCGGGAAGCCCAATTCCCCATTCAACCACTGTGGAAATCCCCTCACAATGATCTCAATGTGTGTTCCTAATACACAATGAAATTAAACACAGACTTCCCCTTGCTAACCAGGAAACTCTTGGGTATGTTGTGGTGGACTGTTATTATAATTGTTTCACTGGAACCCGGTCAAGTTATGTTTGTAGTGTAGCTAGCCACTGAATAGTTCTGAATTCACTGTCAGCATGCAGTCAAAGCTGTAACCCCTTTTGGAGGTAACAGTGCTCTCAAATTGTATCCTGATGTCGACAGCAGATAGGAGTTGTATTCATCAGTGGAGGCTCCTCAGAGGAGGAAGGGGAGGACCATCCTCCTCAGTGCATTTCTAAAGAATACAAATAGTGAAACATTGAAAAAGTTATCCTTTTTAGATAAAACTATAATAAATATATTTACGTCTCCCAATAATTCATTGAAACACACTGTTTTGCAATAAAAGTCTACAATAGCCTCAGCAGCGCTCTGTAGGGTAGCACGATGGTGTAGCCGGAGGACAGCTAGCTTCTGTCCTCCTCTGGGTATATTGACTTCAATACAAAACCTAGAAGGCTCATGGTTCTTAACCCCTTCCATAGACTTACACAGAAATTCTGACAACGTCAGAGCTCTTGCAAGATGAATTGACGCTGTCCAACCAATCAAAAGATCAGAGAATGAATCTAGTACTGAAAGCATAAGCTACAGCTAGCTAGCACTGCAGTGCATAGCATGTGGTGAGTAGTTGAGTCAATGAGAGAAAAAGACAATAGTTGAACAAATAAATTTCTTACAAAATTAAGGAGAAAAAAGAGAGAGAGAGAAAGAGAGAGAGACAGCTATGTTTGGTTGTATTTTTTTCTTCACTTTCACTTAGCTAGGGAATGCAGCTAGCTAGTTTAGCCTTCTCAAATACCTGGCTCAAATAGAGAATAATGCTATGTTACTTACCTGGCTATGGCTATCCAACTCTGGAACTCATTCAAGTCAAGGTAAGCTCTTGGTTTTATAAATGTTTGCCACCGTAGGCTGTGTGTAGCGGTTAGTGGTCATGATATGAAGGTTTGGCTTGGAAAGGTTTTTTCTCCTGGTCACAGACAGCTGATGTGCTGTGCGCTAAAGTCCACAAGCGAAGGGAAAAGGTGAGAGGATGAGAGCGAGTAGATAGTGGCAAGAAGAAACTATATATACAACGAGCAAAGTGATCATGCTGTTTTTATGTGACTGCTATTGTGTTTGCGTGTGATCAGGTGTGTGTTCATTCTGCCGATTCTGTTTAAAAACTTTTATTAAACGAAAGCAAACGGAACGAGACAGGGATAAACATACCTGAATTTGTCCAATAGAAACTCACATTTGCAACTGTTGGACTAATGATTACATCCTAGATCAGCTAGATGCAGGCAAGAGTGTGCAAACAGCTCTGCAAATCACCTGTAAAGTTGTTTCATATCCTCCTAGGGAGGAGGGGGTAGGGTTTCTACTGGACAGGGCCTAACTATACTGGCCCAATAAGCACATGCCCTAGTGATAGCTGTTATTGCACAGTGGTTAGGGTTTCACATTGGTGCTGTTGTCCTGGGTTCAATACTCTCTAGGGGAGTCACCCTACTCTCACATTCCTACCAAAATATGGTAATGTCATTATTTAGCAACAGTTACACACCTATCTGATCTAATTCAAATTAGTTTGTCAATGACACATGTTTGTTGTACATTGTATATGTGGTGTATATTTCAAAAAGACAATGGAGTTATTTTTGAGATGCTCAGCTATGTAGAATGAATAAATACTGATAATTTACGAGGTAGTAGAAATGTGGTCAATTATAATTCGTGCTCAAGGGGAAAACTTACATATTCCTATCGTTTGATGACAAACTCATTTAAATTTGATCAGATAGGTGTGTTGTAACTGATGCCAAATAATGACATTCACATATTTTGTTAAGTGGGTGTTGAACATAGGCCTCCAAGACCAATGACAAACACCTTCACCACTGTCGCAATAAGGTACATCTCTAGGACATGTTGGCTTATTGGGCCACTATAGTTAGGCCCTGTCCTGTCCAGAACAAACCCTACCCCCTCCTCACCAGGCACTTGTGTAGATCTGAAACAACTTGATACCTCTGTTAAAAGTACACTCAAGAAAAAGTGATTCAAGAGTATCAATTGAAACAGGTTAACATGCACCACCAACATTAGACAACTGTTCTGAAAGCCCTTAAATTGATGAAATAAGTCAATCAAATCAATGATGAGAATGGTCAGATTAATCAGTACATCACATGGATATGGTGGTGTAGCAGGAAGCTCAACATACTGTGAAACAAGAGATTATGAGTTCAAATCCCAGATGAGAACTGTAGAATAATAATTATTGTATAAATAAACATGCACAATGTAGTCAAATATCTAATTTGAAAACATTATGTTATGTTAAAAGCACTCTGTGTGAGTATCCCTTACCAAACAAAAAGATCTATGAATGGACCAGTGTTTCACCAATCAGGGCCTTGATTGGCATGACAACACTAACAAGGCGTGATGTGTAATGAAACCATTTTTATTTGTTTTGTTCCATCAGGCGACGTCCTGACAGCTGATACACAGAAATGTTCTTGCAACGTTCCCATGAAACGTGTCAAGAACATGAGTATCTTATGTTCTGAGAACATAGCAACCATGTTCTGTGTATGTTTGGTTGGACGTTGATGGAATATTCTCCTAACCCTTACAAAACTGGACACATAAATCGTCACATGTAACATCAATATTGTACACTGAACAAAAATATAAACACAACATGTAAAGTGTTGATCACATGTTTCATGAGCTGAAATGAAAGATCCCAGAAATATTCAATCTGCTCAAGTCATTATGCTTTATAGGTGGTGTAGAACGTTCCAGAAGGAGGATTGTTGGAGACTATTTGACTTGAGCCAGTTTTAGTTGCATAATGAGTCTGTTTATAATTACATAATCTTCTTATTAGTAGTAATAATTTGTTATTGGTTATGATGTTGGAGCTGGAGGGACAAAGGGAAGTCCAGAAAGTCTCTGTATGGCCAGATATGTTATTTCTGTATATTAATATTTCTAAGGAAGTAGGTAAAGAACCACAGGCGAGTCTCAGTTCCTGGTAAGATCAGGCGAGTTTCTGTGGAACTAGGGCCGAGAGAGACGTGGAATTAACATTGAGGTGAGGACAAAGTTGAAGAGAGAAGAAACCTATAGGAGGGAGGCTAGAGTGGCACATCCCATCAACCATTCAACTATAGCCTTATCTCTCTCACACACACCTCCCTGCCCGCAAGGGTCCTGGACTCAGGCTGGGCCACAATTACACCAATAGGGGGACCTAATTCAGTTCCTACCCAACAACAGAAACTGATTGTATCCTAGACATACAAGGGGGTGACTGCTAATTGAAAGGTATATATAAATATGCTTGTGTGAATTCCATGTGTGCTTGCAGCAGCAGCATCCAGTTTAGGTGGAATAAATCTAGTCTGAGCTTCCTTTGGGGTCTGACTGGATTTGTACCAGAACTTAGAACCTAACATATAGATGGTTCCCCTAACTAACGGAAAACTGGACACTCTCAAACATTAGGGTAACATTACGGGTAACTTTACAAAAACTTTCTCCCTAGCGGGGACGTAATGCACCCCAAATATCTGAGGGGGCACAAAGTACTACACTGGACTTTGTGCAAACTGGAAACTGGAAACCGCATATCCTGAGGCTGCATTTATTGTAACTGGGGACTTTAATAAAATACATCTGAGGAATATGCTACCGAAGTCCTATCAACCTGTCTCCTGTGCTACTCGCACATCGAGAACTCTGGACCATTGTTTCTCCCCCTTCTGGGATGGCTACGAGGCCCTCCCCGGCCCTCCAAGATTTTACGAACTGACTCCTTGGAAAGGTGGCATCCTATGGTGGTGACACACTGAAAGTCACTGAACTCTTCAGTAAAGCCATTTTACTGCCAATGTTTGTCTATGGAGAATGCATGGCTGTGTGTTCGATTTTATGCACATCAGCAAGGGGTGTGGCTGAAATAGCAGAATACACATACGTTTGTACATATAGTTTAGCTCTGAGAGCTGTCTGGTTGTAAAGACATGTTGGATTTGGAGAGCTGACTGCCTTGGCAGGAACTAATGGGGTTCCATAATAAACCCCAGGATAAGTAGCTGCTGCTTTGGCAGGAACTAATGGGGTTCCATAATAAACCCCAGGAAGAGTAGCTGCTGCCTTGGCAGGAACTAATGGGGATCCATAATAAACCCCAGGAAGAGTAGTTGCTGCCTTGACAGGAGCTAATGGGGATCCATAATAAACCCCAGGAAGAGTAGCTGCTGCTTTGACAGGAACTAATGGGGATCTATAATAAACCCCAGGAAGAGTAGCTGCTGCTTTGACAGGAACTAATGGGGATCCATAAAAAAACCCAGGAAGAGTAGCTGCTGCTTTGGCAGGAACTAATGCGGGGCCATAATAAACCCCAGGAAGAGTAGCTGCTGCCTTGGCAGGAACTAATGGGGATCCATAATAAACCCCAGGAAGAGTAGCTGCTGCTTTGGCAGGAACTAATGGGGATCCATAATAAACCCCAGGAAGAGTAGCTGCTGCTTTGGCAGGAACTAATGCGGAGCCATAATAAACCCCAGGAAGAGTAGCTGCTGCTTTGGCAGGAACTAATGGGGATCCATAATAAACCCCAGGAAGAGTAGCTGCGGCCTTGGCAGGAACTAATGGGGATCTATAATAAACCCCAGGAAGAGTAGCTGCTGCCTTGACAGGAACTAATGGGGATCTATATTAAATATAAATATAAATACAAGTACAGCACGTGGGAACAATCCCATTGTAGATCAGCTACCCTTCCAGTCTTCAAGAGAAATGGGTGTCACGGGCTGAGCTACAAACAGCGACACTGTGTGGCCTTTCCCCCTTTTCACTCTTCTCCCTTTTTATCTGCAATGAGACAAACGTGAGGAACGACCCCAGCTTTACCCTTTCAGCCTCAAGCACGTCCATGACAAGACCAAAGAGACTCCAAGTAAGGCATGAAGATTCATTCCCATCTCAGCACACTAAACAGAGGTTGGTAAACCTGCCTACCAGCAACAACCAGTTGAGGATGCAGACGCAGGGTGCCCTGTCCACAAGCTACCACACCATCTCAAGAGCTGTAGAGGATTCAGACAAAAGCCTCTGGAAGAACGTAAACATTTTCTAAAGGACAACTACATTTGCTTTAGATGCTGCGCCTCAACAAGCCATCATGCAAAAAACTGAAAAGTCTTCATTCGCTGCACAGAGTGTAACAGTAACAAAAATGTTGCAACTCTTCATGCTGGCCCAGCACCCTTGGCTATAACAGAGGTTCCCTCACCTGCCACAGAGCATGGCGGGAATGGTGACGCTCACTCTCCCATAGGTGTTGGTCATGGGCATGCCCAAGAGTCCATGTTTGTCAACGCTTACAAAAACTACCATTGTTGAAAATTGACCGCAGAGCAATCAAGCCTCTAGTCCAACCAAGCTCCACAGCCAACCAGCTTCCAGAGCTAACCAGCTTCCTCAGCCAACCAGCTTCCACAGCTTCAAACAGCTTCCCCCCTCGACAGGGGTGGTACTACGTCCTGAAATTGTTATTAATTCTGGATATTGTGCTTTGCTTGCTACTAGGAAACATAGATGGCCCGTTTCTACTGGTGAGATGCAGAGACGCTCATATTTGCATGTAGTGAGGAAATTCTTGATTTTTATGACAAATATTATATGTAAAAAAACATATTAATGGACATATACAGTGAAAGAGCAGCAGTGAAAATAAAAGCACTGTGTGTGTGAGTATCCCTAACCTTGCCAACAGAAAAAGGAATGGATCAGTGGTTCACCAGTCATGGCCTTAATTGGCTTGGCAACAGTATCAAGGCGTGATATGTAATTCAACTTTATTTTTTTTTGGGGGATCCAACAGGCAACGTCCATCAGGCGACGTCCTGACAACTGATACACAGACATTTCTTGCAACGTTCCCATGAAACGTGTCTAGAACGTGAATATCTTATGTTCTGAGAACATAGCAACCATGTTCTGTGTATGTTTGGTGGGACATTGATGGAACATTCTCCTAACCTTTACAAAACTGGACACATGAACGTTCTTGCAACGTCACATGAAACATCAATATTGTACACTGAACAAAAATATAAACACAACATGTAAAGTGTCACATGTTTCATGAGTTTAAATAAAATACGATTTGACTTGAGCCAGTTTTAGTTGCATAATGAGTCTGTTTATAATTACATAATCTTCTTATTAGTAGTAATAATTTGTTACTGGTTATGATGTTGGAGCTGGAGGGACAAAGGGAAGTCCAGAAAGTCTCTGTATGGCCAGATATGTTATTTCTGTATATTAATATTTCTAAGGAAGTAGGTAAAGAACCACAGGCGAGTCTCAGTTCCTGGTAAGATCAGGCGAGTTTCTGTGGAACTAGGGCCGAGAGAGACGTGGAATTAACATTGAGGTGAGGACAAAGTTGAAGAGAGAAGAAACCTATAGGAGGGAGGCTAGAGTGGCACATCCCATCAACCATTCAACTATAGCCTTATCTCTCTCACACACACCTCCCTGCCCGCAAAGGTCCTGGACTCAGGCTGGGCCACGATTACACCAATAGGGGGACCTGACTCAGTTCCTACCCAACAACAGAAACGGATTGTATCCTAGACATACAAGGGGGTGACTGCTAATTGAAAGGTATATATAAATATGCTTGTGTGAATTCCATGTGTGCTTGCAGCAGCAGCATCCAGTTTAGGTGGAATAAATCTAGTCTGAGCTTCCTTTGGGGTGTGACTGGATTTGTACCAGAACTTAGAACCTAACATATAGATGGTTCCCCTAACTAACGGAAAACTGGACACTCTCAAACATTAGGGTAACATTACGGGTAACTTTACAAAAACTTTCTCCCTAGCGGGGACGTAATGCACCCCAAATATCTGAGGGGGCACAAAGTACTACACTGGACTTTGTGCAAACTGGGAACCGCATATCCTGAGGCTGCATTTATTGTAACTGGGGACTTTAATAAAATACATCTGAGGAATATGCTACTGAAGTTCTACCAACACATCTCCTGTGCTACTCGCACATCGAGAACTCTGGACCGTTGTTTCTCCCCCTTCTGGGTTGGCTACAAGGCCCTCCCTCGCCATCCTTTCAGAAAATCAGATCACGCCTCCATTTTGCTCATCCTATAGGCAGAAATTTAAACAGGAAGTACCTGTGGTAAGGACTGTTCAATGTTGGTCTGACCAATCGGAATCTATGCTTAAAGATTGTTTCAATATTTGATGAACTGACTTGTTGGAAAGGTGCCATCCTATGATTGTGCCACGTTGAAAGTCTCTAAACTCTTCAGTAAGGCTATTCCACTGTCAATGTTTGTCTATGGAGATTGCATGGTGGTGTGCTCGATTTTATACACCTGTCAGCAACAGGTGTGACGGAAATAGCCACTAATGGGGGAATGGAATATGAATGACAGTCACGTAATAGTCAACATAGCTACTAGAACTAATGTATTAGTAAACCCGCTACAATCATGCAGTACAGTGTACAATTAGAAAGCAGTTTAGAAGTTACACCAGAGGGCCCGAGTGGCAATACATTTATGAAACCAAATGCTTACCTTGACTTGGAGTTCCAGTGTTGGGTAGCCATAGCCAGCTAGGTAAAACAACATTCTTCTCTGTTTGAGCCAGGTATTTGGGCAGGCTAAACTCGCTAGCTGCATTCGCTAGCTAAGTGAAAGTGAAAGAAAATAAATACAACACACATAGCTATCTCTCTCACTCTATCTTTCTCTCTCTTGCTTCTCCTTAATTTTGGAAGAAATCAATTTGTTCACAACTGTTCAACTGTTGTCTTTTTCTCTTATTGAGTCAACTACTCACCTTATGTTATGCACTGCAGCGCCAGCTAGCTGTAGCTTATGCTTTCATTAATTCTGTAGCTTATGCTTTCATAGATTCATTCTCTGATATTTTGATTGGGTGGACAACATGTCAGTCCATGCTGGAAGAACTCTGGCGTCCTCCGGAAGTTTTCATAATTACCGTGTACGTCTATGGAGAGGAGTGAGAACCATGAGCCTTCTAGGTTTTGTATTGAAGTCAATGTACCCAGAGGTTACTGTAGACCTTTCTTGCAAAACAGTGTGTTTTAATCATTTATTGGGTGATGTGAATATATTTATTATAGTTTTATCAATTTTTTTTTAAACTATTTGTATTCTTTAGAAATGCACTGAGGAGGATTGTCCTCCCCTTCCTCCTCTGAGGAGCCTCCACTGATGAATACAACTCCTATCTGCTGTCGACATTAGGATACAATTTGAGAGCACTGTTACCTCCAAAAGGGGTTACAGCTTTGACTGCATGCTGACAGTGAATTCAGAACTATTCAGTGGCTAGCTACACTACAAACATAACTTGACCAGGTTCCAGTGAAGCAATTATAATAACAGTCCACCACAACATACCCAAGAGTTTCCTGGTTAGCAAGGGGAAGTCTGTGTTTAATTTCATTGTGTAATAGGAACACACATTGAGATCATTGTGAGGGGATTTCCACAGTGGTTGAATGGGGAATTGGGCTTCCCGGGAAAATGTTGTCCGAGGTTGCAAAAGTAACCAAGGGAGGCGGGGCTTATCGAAGGGTCAAATACGTGAGGCTTATTTGGTCAAATAGAAGTTTCGTAATGTTTAGGCTGTTACAAATGTACTGATATAAGTGGATGCAAGTGGCATTCTGGCAACTTTGAGAAAAATAACTTAATTGTTCCAGTTTTTCACGTGTATCTGCCCTCTCATTGGCTAGAATGGTATAAACTGACCTTGCCTGCCTTCAATCATTTGGGACATGTATTTCCATTATTAGAGCGGTCACTATCTAGTCAATATAATAGATAAACATTGGTCTGGTGCTGTGTTTACATATGCATGCTATTAACGTGTAAAAGAGGCCTGGTGTAGGATCTGATAGGGCCAAGTAGTGAAATAGTGGTGAGGTTTTAATGGGTGTAGGATCTGATAGGGCCAAGTAGTGGAATAGTGGTGAGGTTTTAATGGGTGTAGGATCTGATAGGGCCAAGTAGTGGAATAGTGGTGAGGTTGTAATGGTTGCGGGATCTGATAGGGCCAAGTAGTGGAATAGTGGTGAGGTTTTAATGGGTGCGGGATCTAATAGAGCCAAGTAGTGGAATAGTGGTGAGGAGTTAATGGGTGCGGGATCTGATAGGGCCAAGTAGTGGAATAGTGGTGAGGTTTTAATGGGTGCAGGATCTGATAGGGCCAAGTAGTGGAATAGTGGTGAGGTTTTAATGGGTGCAGGATCTGATAGGGCCAAGTAGTGGAATAGTGGTGAGGTTTTAATGGGTGTAGGATCTGATAGGGCCAAGTAGTGGAATAGTGATGAGGTTTTAATGGGTGTAGGATCTGATAGGGCCAAGTAGTGGAATAGTGGTGAGGTTTTAATGGGTGTAGGATCTGATAGGGCCAAGTAGTGGAATAGTGGTGAGGTTTTAATGGGTGTAGGATCTGATAGGGCCAAGTAGTGGAATAGTGGTGAGGTTTTAATGGGTGTAGGATCTGATAGGGCCAAGTAGTGGAATAGTGATGAGGTTTTAATGGGTGTAGGATCTGATAGGGCCAAGTAGTGGAATAGTGGTGAGGTTTTAATTGGTGTAGGATCTGATAGGGCCAAGTAGTGGAATAGTGGTGAGGTTTTAATGGGTGTAGGATCTGATAGGGCCAAGTAGTGGAATAGTGATGAGGTTTTAATGGGTGTAGGGTTAATTTTTCTTTCCTTTTCCCTTCACTTTTTTTGTAGGCTAATGAATTCACACTCCAGAACAGTAGGAAGTGGAAGTGGCGGCATGCATCTCTAACAGCTGTTTGCAGACCGCCTATGAGTATGTACCACTGGTCTAATATCATACAGTTTAGTTCTTACTTCTTCATTGTTTTAAACAACTTTTCCCCCTGAGTCGGACTGTATTCAGTTGGAAGAAAGAGAAAGACAAGTTGAAGAAACAAGAGAAGGAGGAGAGGA
This sequence comes from Brachymystax lenok tsinlingensis, assembly GCA_030435695.1. Taxonomy (NCBI): domain Eukaryota; kingdom Metazoa; phylum Chordata; class Actinopteri; order Salmoniformes; family Salmonidae; genus Brachymystax; species Brachymystax lenok. The sequence goes on along the minus strand of CM059783.1, from coordinate 20,776,889 downwards.
AGAGAAAAGAAGCAGAGACAAAGACAGAGAAGGCAGAACAGAAGAGGAGAGAGAAAGAGCTGAGGGGGTCAGAAAGACAGTAGGAGAAGAGGGTGAAACAGGGAAAGGAGAAGAGAAGAAAGAGAAGGATGAGAGGAGAGAGCAGGAGGAAAATAGGAAGAGAGAGGAGGATGAGAGGAGAGAGCAGGTGGAGAAGAGGAAGAGAGAGGAGGATGAGAGGAGAGAGCAGGAGGAAAAGAGGAAGAGAGAGGAGGATGAGAGGAGAGAGCAGGAGGAGAAGAGGAAGAGAGAGGAGGATGAGAGGAGAGAGCAGGTGGAGAAGAAGAAGAGAGAGGATGAGAGGAGAAAGCAGTTGGAGAAGAAGAAGAGAGAGGAGGATGAGAGGAGAGAGCAGGAAGAAAAGAGGAAGAGAGAGGAGGATGAGAGGAGAGAGCAGGAGGAAAAGAGGAAGAGAGAGGAGGAAAAGAGGAGAGAGCAGGAGGAAAAGAGGAAGAGAGGAGGATGAGAGGAGAGAGCAGGTGGAAAAGAGGAAGAGAGAGGAGGATGAGAGGAGAGAGCAGGTGGAGAAGAAGAAGAGAGAGGAGGATGAGAGGAGAGAGCAGGAGGAGAAGAGGAAGAGAGAGGAGGATGAGAGGAGAGAGCAGGTGGAGAAGAAGAAGAGAGAGGATGAGAGGAGAGAGCAGGCGGAGAAGAGGAAGAGAGAGGATGAGAGGAGAGAGCAGGAGGAGAAGAGGAAGAGAGAGGAGGATGAGAGGAGAGAGCAGGAGGAAAAGAGGAAGAGAGAGGATGAGAGGAGAGAGCAGGTGGAAAAGAGGAAGAGAGGAGGATGAGAGGAGAGAGCAGGTGGAAAAGAGGAAGAGAGAGGAGGATGATCGGAGAGAGCAGGTGGAGAAGAAGAAGAGAGAGGAGGATGAGAGGAGAGAGCAGGTGGAGAAGAAGAAGAGAGAGGAGGATGAGAGGAGAGAGCAGGTGGAGAAGAAGAAGAGAGAGGAGGATGAGAGGAGAGAGCAGGAGGAAAAGAGGAAGAGAGGAGGATGAGAGGAGAGAGCAGGTGGAAAAGAGGAAGAGAGGGGATGAGAGGAGAGAGCAGGTGGAGAAGAGGAAGAGAGAGGATGAGAGGAGAGAGCAGGTGGAGAAGAAGAAGAGAGGAGGATGAGAGGAGAGAGCAGGAGGAGAAGAGGAAGAGAGAGGAGGATGAGAGGAGAGAGCAGGTGGAGAAGAAGAAGAGAGAGGATGAGAGAGAGGAGAGAGCAGGCGGAGAAGAGGAAGAGAGAGGATGAGAGAAGAGAGCAGGAGGAGAAGAGGAAGAGAGAGGAGGATGAGAGGAGAGAGCAGGAGGAAAAGAGGAAGAGAGGGGATGAGAGGAGAGAGCAGGTGGAGAAGAAGAAGAGAGAGGAGGATGATCGGAGAGAGCAGGTGGAGAAGAAGAAGAGAGAGGAGGATGAGAGGAGAGAGCAGGTGGAGAAGAAGAAGAGAGAGGAGGATGAGAGGAGAGAGCAGGTGGAGAAGAAGAGAGAGGAGGATGAGAGGAGAGAGCAGGAGGAAAAGAGGAAGAGAGGAGGATGAGAGGAGAGAGCAGGTGGAAAAGAGGAAGAGAGGGGATGAGAGGAGAGAGCAGGTGGAGAAAAGGAAGAGAGGAGGATGAGAGGAGAGAGCAGGTGGAAAAGACAAAGGCAAAAAATGAAACGAGGATGGGGGGAGGTCATTGGAAGAAATGCCATTTTTGTCAGAGTCTGATTGTGACTTTCTGTGATCAAATCGCAGACCATTTTGATAATACTGTGATAATTATACAACAATTATATTTTGAGAGTTGTTGGTTGTTGAATAAAGAAAGACCATAATGTTATAATATGTTTTCCTTTCATTCAAGACACTGTAAAGAACATTGAACACTTCAATAGTTAAATGGTTACTAAATATTTACAGAAAAACAAACCACAGGTTTTTACAGAACTCTTGTTAAAAAATCAGTTGGACAATAATACCAAAGACAGCGCAGTATGAAGCTAGGCAGAAAGAATAATAGAATAATAGTGAAAACATCAAAAGTATGAAATAACCCATATGGAATCACGTAGTAACCAAAAAAGTGTTAAACAAATCAAAATATATTTTATATTTGAGATTCTTCAAAGTAGCCACCCTTTTTCTTGATGACAGCTTTGCACACTCTTGGCACTCTTTGCATTCTCACGTGTACCTTGTTAAAAGTTAATTTGTGGAATTTCTTTCCTTCTTAATGTGTTTGAGCCAATCAGTTGTGTTGTGACAAGGTAGGGGTGATAAACAGAAGATAGCCCTATTTGTTAAAATACCATGTCCATATTATGGTAGGAACGACAGTCCATCATTACTTTAAGACATGAAGGTCAGTCAATGCGGAAAATTTCAAGAACTTTTGAAAGTTTCTTCAAGTGCAGTCGCAAAAACCAACAAGCGCAATGATGAAGCTGGCTCTCTCGTGAGGACCGCCACAGGAAAGGAAGACCCAGAGTTAAACAGTAATGCTTTGGACAGCACAGCAGAGATGTCTAATAATGTCCCTAGTTGTCTTCCAAGTGTGTTATAAGTATGTACATAATATGAGTGCATTGCTAGCCTGATCCCAGATCTGCTTGTGGTCTGGCCAATGACAACTCCATTGCTGTCATTGCAGAGCCAAATCTTTGTCACCCATTGTCATGTTTGGCTTGACACAAATGAGTGACAGGAGTTGTCATAATATTACAAACAGACTGGCATTCAGACTAGTGCATTGTGTATCCTTCATAAGAGGGCCATTTCATTTCAGACACTCTCTGCTGTGTCACACAGCTCTCTGTATTGAGGTGGTTGAGAGGTGAAGATCACAGGTGGCACATGAACATTTCTTCTCATCTGGCAGAGTATTGTGATGGCCAAGGCAACTCCAATATCCTGAGGACCAGACACACAGTAACGGTTCAGTCAGGATTGACAGAGCAGGTGACTAGGTGCTGAGTGTGATAGATAACGGTTAAATCAAATAGGCCTACACTCGAAAGGTACGGTAAAAATCACAATGGTACAGCGTTGGGGTGTGATAGAAAAATTACATATTTACCTGATTTGTTAATTATTAATAGTTTGCAATCAATGCTTAATAGATATAAGGATATTTCTGTCCTGTTAGTGTCTATGTTTTTATGGTCTCCGCTCTAGTTCCCTGCAGCTAATCTGGGCATATGGTCACCAGAGATGGCTTGAGCTGACAAATGAGTTAAAGACTGCATTAAGAGGTGGTGGGTGCAACCGAGATAGAGATAGCCAGGAGGAGTTCAGAACAATTCCTCATTGTCCCTAAATCATCCTTGCATCTGGGAAACTAAACCAGGGTGAGGTTAAGACAACAACCCACGTGCAGATAACGACAGGATGAAGACAGAGTGGCTTATGATGCTCCTTGTTCTGCATGAGGGGGGTTGAACCAACCATGACTAAGCATTGTTAGTGTCAGCTACATATAGTACTCTGCATATGTGTAAAGGTTAGGTTACTCGGTCCAACACTCAAGGGTGAGGGGTTGACCAGCCTCATTACTGCAATAATTAATCAATATATAATTAAGATGATTGTTTGAAGAAATGACCAAATCTCTCTCAGTACTGAATTTCCATGACAGGGGTCAATTTACCCATCCTTCAGTTAGCATCCTGACTTTCAGATGTTTTTATTGTTCTTGTTTACTTGTATGTACTGTGTACTGCAATTCAGCTTTTAGCTGCCAAGTACGGCCTGCGTGTAATATTTATAAAAAACCAATACTACTACTAATGCAAAAAAAGTTTTCAATTCAGGTAGTCAATTGAAATTCATTTCCTGAATTGAAAAATCCACATCCACTACGGACAATTCTCAATTCGGGAATTGACTTTGAATTGATTTGATTGAAAAAAAATGAATTGACCCCAACCCTGAAATGGTGAAATAGTACAGACATAGATCTGGAATACATACCCATAATGTTTTAAGTGCTACTAATATTCCTATCATCAGGCTGATTGCATAGCCCATGAAAGAGATCAGGATGGGAAGACATGGCTGAAAATGACAAATTAAGAGTTTATCATTTTGTGAGAAAAACAAAAGTATATGTCCATATTTTATCAGAACAAATAGCAATTTATTTTATCAATAAGTACTGTAAATCATCTTTGTATATCAAACTAAAATTATGACATTGTAATGGTGTAGTGGAATGACATGTTTTTACCTCTTCATATACCAGCATGTGTTCATCCATTAATCCCTTGTGGTCATCATCCTCAGACGTATAACTGTTGGGATAGTGAATAACAAATCTTGTATTGTTACCACGAGCAACCTGAAATAGAATGTGACATGGGTTCATAAAAATATATCAGTTGATCTTACCGAAAGACATAACAGATTTATTTAACACAGACTGACACATTGAAACCCATCCTCCTCAGCATACACACAACATCATCATCAACAACAACAAGATAACTTATTTAACACAGCAGACTCACACATTTAAAGTCTGTTGAGTCCTCATCAGAACAGAGACAGGAGATGGGGATGTCTGTGCCCCAGTCTTGGTAGCCTTGTACGAGCCCACAGCATTTGAACTGAAAGTGAAGGAAACAGCACAACAGACATTTTTAAAACATTTATTGATTTCCAGAACTATTTGCCCTTGACGCATACTCCATGGAGACATCTCCAATGAAAGTGCTTTTAGTCCAGGACTAGGTTTACATCATCTGTGTCCGGGAAACACATTGCAGACACTTTTTATCCAAAACAACCCAATTTGTCCAGTGTCTACCAGCCCTAAAGACACACACATAGAAAAACCTACATAGTTACACAGGTGGAAACACACACCCTGTCCTGGATTGGCCGAGACCCTAAGAAGTACTCAATGAAGGTGACTTACGTTAGTTTGAAAGTTGTACATCTTTCTATATCGGTTTGATTCGCTCCACTGAGAGGCATCATGGCTAGGTCTTCCTTTCTGGTTAGCTCCTCCATCTTGAAATGATTGAGGTTTACATTGAATGTTATATTCACAGCTAAAACCTATAGAGTAATCATCTATGACTGATAGGGACAGACTGAATTATCAAGAGTCAGATATATTCCACCATCATGCTTTATACTATTACATTTAAGTAGAACTTCTCTAATATATTTTATTCAGAACAGCAAACAAACATTAGCTCAAGGTTGAATTTAAAAGGTAAGATACATATAGGCTGTAGATTGTACCTTGTGTTTGGTTTGATATCCTTTCACACAACTCACAAACAGGTATAGGCTGGCCAGGGACATACCTACTGAAAACTACACACACACATAGGGGTTGTCAAGCAAAATCAATACTAAAGGTTCATTCAAATCCAAATAAATTCAAACTATATCACACTTTCTGGGAAACATGTTGGAAACAGGTTATGGGAAAATTGTTGATTGGTTTCAGTTGAGTTGTAGGGCATGCCATGACCTGTCAGGAGAGGAAACGTCACGTCGGTAGACACTAGCCTGGTCCCAGATCTGTTTGTGCTGTATAGCCAACCACTATGGCCATTTTCCAAGACAATACCAACAGATCAGGGACCAGGGCAGCTACCACTTTAGGGCACAGGTCTTGGCAAGCTTACCAGAACCACAGCCCACTTCTTCTCCTTGCGAGCACCATAGACCCCAAAGATTGACAGGGCCAAGGTTGCTGCTCCTAGGACATACATAACTGTTATCGCTGGCAGCATCTTGTCTATCTGTGAGGAGGAAGACTCATGAAGTCAAATTCGTGAAATTGCAATTATGGCTTTATAATCATGATATTACAATGATACTGCTGGAGTCTAGCCTGGCCTCAGATCTGTTTATGCTGTACAGCCAACTCCTATGGTTGTTGTCATGCCAAACACTGTAGGAGTTGAAAAGACAGTACAAACAGATCTGGGACCAGGCTAGATGGACACATCATTATTATAACAAAATATGTATGACATAACAATTACTTCTTCTGATTGGTGGAAGTGCCCATGTCCAAATAATGTGATGGCCAGCAAGAGGGTGCTGATGATCTGACGAGAACACATGATACAATCAATCATTACACATGTACAGGGTATTATTCTGAGAGTTCTACTGATGTTTCATCATGAGTCATGAGGGATGGAATTATTTACAGGGTTTGTGATCACAGGGTTCGTGAGTGGACAATATATCATATGTATCATTTATAAATAGCCTATAAATGATGACAAGAATAGCTGACATGTTAATTTAGTTGGCTGTTTACTAATCAAATGTACTTACAAACCATTTGTGGTATGACGTGTGTCTGAGTTAATAAACATGACAGAACTTTATAACATGTTGCAGCTTAAGTAGAATACGCTGAGACAATAAATACATATGTTAAACACATCCCCACAAACTACACCTATAAAATCAGATTCCAGTGAAAGCTTAAACATGACAGCTGATATCAATGGGTTACTACGTAGGCTACAACATTTCTATTTTGTTTTAGTTCTTTGTTCAGTACTACACTAGATGAGAACAATCGGCTAATTATTTTTTTTATGAAAGCGGTACCTCTCTCTATGTAAGCAGCACCTCTCACTGCTTGGGGACCCCACCGTGCGCATAACAACAACAAAAAAGCGCTGCAATAATTGTAAGAATGGAAGTCATATAACAAAACATGTCTACGCTGTCATAAAGTGACCGATAAAAAAAATACGAGTTTATCAACTCGAATAAGATTAGGCCAATAGACTGGAAGATCACTTACCCCGATCAAGACACACACGAAAATGAACGCCCGTTTTACCCATATATTAATTCTTCCCATTTTAATATTTGGTTATGATAAAAAAAAATAAAAAAATTGGATACGCGGTTCACTTCAGAGTGGGGCTAACTGAAGTCCAGAAAATATATCGTCCGATTTATTTAATACGCGGTTCACTTCAGAGTGGGGCTAACTGAAGTCCAGAAAATATATCGTCCGATTTATTTAATACGCGGTTCACTTCAGAGGGGGGCTCATTTAAATCCCGAAAATAGATCGCCCGGTTCCTTAAACCGGTTCTTCTTCTCAACATAAGTGTGTTGACATTTCCTGACGACTCAAACTGAATTATTCCGCTGCTCTGTGTTCGCTACATACTTCAGAGAAGGAACTAAGGTCCATGGGCGTGGCGTAGCGTTTTGCCGGAGCAAGGAGTTTGATGTTGACATACTGCTGAATGGTGATTTGTTACATGGGAGGGACTAGCCCGCATGAACGCAACCTCCCATGTTGTGTTGGACAGCGCACGATGGCTAGAGATCAGGCACGCTAAAAGGAGCTACATGGTCAATCTGCTGTCTGCATTGGCCCTGCAGCATTTACGGTGATACGGCCTCTACTTCTTGTGCTGTGCGGAGCAGCGCAGAACTGTTGACGTTTTGATCCCAGCGTTACCGAAAAGAAGCGCCCCGCACTCTTGGCCTCGAACGCCAGCAGTGAACACTTTGCAGAAACATAACGCTGTGTGTTATATGTCTCACTGATTTCTTCCATGCGCTGTGCTCTCCTGACGTTAAATAATCAACACCTCTTCATATTCATTCAATAGATTGTGGTCCGTAAAGTAAACCAATGGAATATGGTGTCAATAATATATTCAATCAATCAATAAATATATATATATATTAGCAACTAGCAGGTACAAATTATAAGTGCATAACTATATCCTAATTTTCCATACAGGCACCCTAACACATTGTTTATGGTCATGTAACAAATTACAAAAGTACTGGTCTAATATTCTTCAAGAAATTTAAAAAAATCCTAGGGGTCGACCTAGAATTGGACCCAGTTTCTTTGTTGTTAGTTCTCCATAGTAGACATGTTACTTCTGTGAGTAAGAGGAGGCTTTAGAACATCCTGCCCTTCACAGTGAGGAAAAATAAGGTCCCTTCTATTAAAGGGTGGCATAAGATACTATTTGAATGGGTACCATTTAAATATTTGACTTGTACATTACATTCTAAAACAGATCAGTTCTACAAAGTGTGGGAATCTTATTTGAATCACCTAGAACCTATTTATCAGCTATTATGCTGCAAGGATTTTCTTAGAATGGTAGTTGTTTACTTGTCTCAAGATTACACTGTAAGTTCCATGTGTTGGACCTAATTCCTTTATTTAAACAGAGATTTTGTGTTTAATTTCTGTCTGTTTGTTCGCAAAAAAAGATTTGATCTTTGTGACTGTTTCTCATTGTGTGGGCCAAAATTCGGAATTTATAATAAAAAAATGCAATTACAAACACAAACACCTGTCCTCTGTTGCAACACTCACTATCGAGTTCCAAACTGCCTCTGGAAGCAGCGTAGCACAAGAACTGTTCGGCAGGAGCTTCATGAAATCGGTTTCCATGGCCGAGCAGCCGCACACAAGCCTAAGATCACCATGCGCAATGCCAAGTGTCGGCTGGAGTGGTGTAAAGCTGGCTGCCATTGGACTCTTGAGCTGTGATGAATCACGCTTCCACATCTGATAGTCCAATGGAAGAATTTGGGTTTGGCGGATGCCAGGATAACGCTACCTACTTTTGGCCATGCAATGTATCTGGGATAGATAAAGCCAACTTCATTAAATTGCTAGGTGGCTAGTAGTATTCCAGAAAAACAACATCAACAAAAAAACATGTTTTTCAATTTTTTATTATCCTCTGTGCAATGACATTTCTTAACAACTGGACCTTATCTGGATCCCTAGGGACCCTATGGGCTGTGTCTCAAATAGCACTCTATTCAATATATAGTGCACTACTTTTGACCGGGGCCCATAGAGCATTAAATAGGGTGCCATTTTGGACACACACGGTGGTGAGGTCAGACTAGAGTTGTTGAGGATTGGCTGTTTGTGTAATTTTTTATTTTTTTATTTAACTAGACGAGTCAGTTAAGAACACATTCTTATTTACAATGACGGCCTACTCCGGCCAAACCCAGATGACGCTGGGTTTGTTCTGCCAAGACAACAGATAGGAGGGCAGACAATAAGTGCTTTATGAATTCTTAATTCTAAATCTCTCTCTCCCCCCATTTTGCTCTTTCTCACTCTCTCTCGTTCACACACACACACTCCCACTGGGCACAGGTGTCAGTTGTGAATGTGAAATCAACAAAAAAGGTCCCCATGTCATTGGATCCAGGTTAAAAATTGTGATAGAAAATACAAAATACCCTTATGTGTGAGTTTTTGCAAATCCAATGAGTTTTCCACGTTGATTCAAACATCACATTGTTTTATGGGGTTGAAATGAAGTGGAAACAATGTTGATTCAACCAGTTTTTGCCCAGTGACACACACACACACACATATATTATCTCTCTCTCTTTTTATAATAAAAACATATGAAAATGGGAAAAATGTATATCTGGCTGAAACGGGCGTTCATTTTCGTCTGTGTCTTGATCGTTATTGTCCAGTCTATTGGCCTGTTGGTATTCGAGTTAATAAACCAGTTTTTTGTTTTTTTATAGTAGCAGGGCGCCAATTATAACTGTTTAGACAAGTTTTGTAATATATTTTTTTTTTTTACATTCTTGCCGGGCTTTTTTTAACTTCTGCGGACTTTGGTCAATTCTGCGCACGGTGGGGTCTTCAAGCAGTGAGAGTTGCAGCTTACAAGCCACAGGATAGAGTGGTACCACTTTCATCAACAATAATGAGCCGATTGTTCTACAGTGCAGTATTAAAAGAAGCACTAAAGTTAAATAGAAATGTTGTATTTATTGTTGCCATTAGGCTGCTGGGTTTTAATCTAACCTTTAGCTTTCACTGGAACACGTTTTTTAGCACTGGTGTGTTCAACTTATTTATTTATTTCGGCCTTTGTATTTGACCCCTATTTGTTTATTTGCTCAGTATAATCCTCTAGCTGCTAAATGTTTTAAAGTTACAAATTCTGTTTATTCTCATCTTCAAACAGGCCTACTGACCTTAGTTATCACTTTTTTGTCAGAATATTAGGCTAGTCAATAACTGATATTATATTTTTATAAATAGCCGACTAAGTAAATATTTCAGCTATTAATTTCTTAATAATGTATAATTTCTTAGTCTTTTTATAAATGAGGTATAATATGTGTAAATACAATTGACTGTCTGCTTTCAAACCTTTTGTAGATGGTGTTGGTCAAATGCATTATTGAAGTTATGAAGAAATGGATCCCTCAACTCTCCTCTGAATCAAATTACTGTATCAACCTTTACTGTGCATTATCAGTAGAACTCTCAGGATAATACCCTGTATGTGTAATGATTGATTGTATCATGTGTTGTATTCTCTTCAGATCATCAGCACCCTCTTGCTGGCCATCACATTATTTGGACATGGGTACTTCCACCAATCAGAAGAAGTAATTATGCTATTTCTATAGCCCATATTACATTTACTAATTATATCATACACATTTAGTTATAATAATGGTGTGTCCATCTAGCCTGGTCCCAGATCTGTTTGTGTTGTCTTTCCAACTAGTACAGTGTTTGACAAGACAACAACCATAGGAGTTGGCTGTACAGCATAAACAGATCTGAGGCCAGGCTAGACTCCAGCAGTATCATTGTAATATTATGATTATAAACCCAGAATTGCCATATCATTAGTCTGGCTTGTCGTCCTATTCACAGATAGAGATTCTGCCAGGGATAGCAATTCTGTATGTCCTAGAAGCAGCAATTCTGGTCCTGTCAATCTTGGGGGTCTACGACGCTCGCAAGGAGAAGAAATGGGCTGTGGTTCTGGTAAGCTTGCTGTCCCAAAGTGTTAGCCTGATCCCAGATCTGCTGGTTTTGTCTTGGATAATTATCATAGGAGTTGGCTATACAGCACAAACAGATCTGGGATCTGGCTACTGACGTTTCCTCTGCTGCGAACTGTTCCTTTCTGACAGGTCAGGGCATGCCATACAACTCAACTGAAACCAATCAACACTTTTCCCATGACATGTTTCCAACATGTTTTCCAGAAAGTGTGACAAGTGATTGATGACTGCTGATGAGTGACACCTGTGACTAGGGCAGAAGGAGAGAAAACAAATACACACACAGGATACCTGTATCCGTAACAGTTTGAATGAACCTTTAGTATTGATTTTGCTTGACAACCCCTATATGTGTGTGTAGTTTTCAGTAGACTTGTCACTGGCCAGCCTATACCTGTTTGTGGAGTGCGTGAATGGATATCAAAGCAAACAGGAGGTAGAGTAGCCTGTATATATATATATATATATATATATATATATATATATACAGTGGGGCAAAAAGTATTTAGTCAGCCACCAATTGTGCAAGTTCTCTCACTTAAAAAGATGAGAGAGGCCTGTAATTTTCATCATAGGTACACTTCAACTATGACAGACAAAATGAGAAAAAAATCCAGAAAATCACATTGTAGGATTTTTAATGAATTTATTTGCAAATTATGGTGGAAAATAAGTATTTGTTCACATACAAACAAGCAAGATTTCTGGCTCTCACAGACCTGTAACTTCTTCTTTAAGAGGCTTCTCTGTCCTCCACTCGTTACCTATATTAATGGCACCTGTTTGAACTTGTTATCAGTATAAAAGACACCTGTCCACAACCTCAAACAGTCACACTCCAAACTCCACTATGGCCAAGACCAAAGAGCTGTCAAAGGACACCAGAAACAAAATTGTAGACCTGCACCAGATTGGGAAGACTGAATCTGCAATAGGTAAGCAGCTTGGTTTGAAGAAATCAACTGTGGGAGCAATTATTAGGAAATGGAAGACATACAAGACCACTGATAATCTTCCTCGATCTGGGGCTCCACGCAAGATCTCACCCGTGGGGTCAAAATGATCACAAGAACGGTGAGCAAAAATCCCAGAACCACACGGGGACCTAGTGAATGACCTGCAGAGAGCTGGGACCAAAGTAACAAAGCCTACCATCAGTAACACACTACGCCGCCAGGACTCAAATCCTGCAGTGCCAGACGTGTCCCCCTGCTTAAGCCAGTACATGTTCAGGCCCGTCTGAAGTTTGCTAGAGAGCATTTGGATGATCCAGATGAGGATTGGGAGAATGTCATATGGTCAGATGAAACCAAAATAGAACTTTTTGGTAAAAACTCAACATGTCGTGTTTGGAGGACAAAGAATGCTGAGTTGCATCCAAAGAACACCATACCTACTGTGAAGCATGGGGGTGGAAACATCATGCTTTGGGGCTGTTTTTCTGCAAAGGGACCAGGACGACTGATCCGTGTAAAGGAAAGAATGAATGGGGCCATGTATCGTGAGATTTTGAGTGAAAACCTCCTTCCATCAGCAAGGGCATTGAAGATGAAACGTGGCTGGGTCTTTCAGCATGACAATGATCCCAAACACACCGCCCGGGCAACGAAGGAGTAGCTTCGTAAGAAGCATTTCAAGGTCCTGGAGTGGCCTAGCCAGTCTCCAGATCTCAACCCCATAGAAAATCTTTGGAGGGAGTTGAAAGTCCGTGTTGCCCAGCGACAGCCCCAAAACATCACTGCTCTAGAGGAGATCTGCATGGAGGAATGGGCCAAAATACCAGCAACAGTGTGTGAAAACCTTGTGAAGACTTACAGAAAACGTTTGACCTCTGTCATTGCCAACAAAGGGTATATAACAAAGTAAAAATCCTACAATGTGATTTTCTGCATTTCTTTTTCTCATTTCGTCTGTCATAGTTGAAGTGTACCTATGATGAAAATTACAGGCCTCTCTCATCTTTTTAAGTGAGAGAACTTGCACAATTGGTGGCTGACTAAATACTTTTTTGCCCCACTGTATATATATACAGGTAACTGCCAAAATAAAGGAAACATCAACATAAACTGTCTTAATAGGGTGTTGGGCCACCACGAGCCAAAAGAGCTTCAATGCACCTTGGCATAGATTCTAATTAGACCTTGAGACAATGTTTGTTTGCTGTTGTTGTTATGTGTATGCTGAGGAAGATGGGTTTCAATGTGTCAGTCTGTGTTAATAAGTTATCACTCAAATATGAAAGTGTAAATCTGTTGTCATTCGGTAAGAGCAATTTATTATTTTATTTTATTATTTCTTTCTAAAGCAGACGATGAGGACAGTGACAAGACGACCATAAATAAACTGAGGAAGATGTACATGACAATACTCTAAAAGACCAACAAAAAACGATAGAACACATTTGGACCAGACACTTATAATGGATGCCATGCTGCAGGGTAATAAGAAATCATGAAGATAAAGTAAAGTACTGTTTTAAACCATGTCACATTCTATTTCAGGTTGCTCCTGGTAACAATACACGATTTGTTATTCACTATCCCAACAGTGATACGTCTGAGGATGATGACCACAAGGGATTAATGGATGAACACATGCTGGTATATAAAGAGGTAAAAACATGTCATTCACTACACCATTGCATTCTCACTGGGCAAAAATTGGTTGAATAAATGTTGTTTCCACGTCATTTCAACCCCCCAAAATCAATGTCGTGATTGGATATGCAAAAAGTCATCAACGTAAGGCCATTTCGATTAACCTTTTAGCCTTAATCTAATGACATGGTGAATGTTATGGTTGATTTCATGTTGAATTCACATTAGATGACATCTCAACCGATTGTAAATCAAAACTAGATGTTGAACTGACGTCTGTGCCCAGTGGGTTGTCATACTTCTAGTTTGATATAGCTACACACAACTACACAAAGTTTAAATAATCATTGATACATTGAAATAACGGATACATCGATTTTATCAATTAATAGATTTTTGTTCAAGTTCTGATATAATACGGACTTCTATACTCTTGTTTTTCTCACAAAATGACAAATTCTTAATTTTTCACTTTCAGCCATGCCTTCCCATCCTGATCTCTGAAGTGACATTTACAATGAACCTGTTTATAGGAATGTTAATAGCACTTACAGTGTTATTGGTATGTATTTCAATCTGCCTTTACTAATTCACCATTCCAGGGTTGGGGTCAATTCAGTTTTCAATTCAATCAATTGAAATTCAATTCCTGAATTTGAAATTGTCCATCATTTTTTTTTGTGTGGATTTTTCAATTCAGGAAGTGAATTTGAATTGACTATACCTGAATGGAAAACTGAATTGACCCAAACGCTGTATGATAGAGAAATTTGTATGTTTAAGTAATGACTAAGAATATTCCACTCTGAAAATGTATGCAATAGGGTTAGGGTTATAAGAAAATAATCAAATTAATGTGTGTGTCTAGAAATGTATAGAGACTAGAACATGGTGGTACTATCTTGCAATGTAAGATGAGGGTATTTGAGAGAACAAAGGAATCCTTGTGAAACCAAACTACAGAGAAGAGGCCTTCCCCATCCTCAGGAAGGGAGGCACGGCTAGGAACTGTCCAGTTTGAATTATGTTGCAGAAAGTGATAAGCCATGAATGTACACTGTGGAAAAGTACAGCTGCCTAAAGAGGGATGGAGCTCATTTGTATGTAGCTCATTTGTATGTACAATGTTTTTGTATGTTGTATGTTATGTTTTTGTGCGTGATTGTTTGTTGTATATGTTCCGCGTGAGTGATTGTTTTTTCCACTCGACCTCTACGAGGAGTTCACCCGCCGTTTCCGGGCAGTGTTTGACCATCCACCTGAGGGTAGAGCGGCGGGTGAACGCTTGTTCCACCTCAGACAGGGGATAAGGAGCGCACAGGACTTTGCGCTGGAGTTCCGAACCCTGGCCGCCGGCGCGGGATGGAATGACAGGGCCCTGATCGACCATTATAGATGCAGTCTGCACAAGGACGTCCGGCGTGAGCTGGCATGCAGAGACAACACCCTTTCCTTTGACCAGCTGGTGGACATGTCCATCCGGCTGGATAACCTGCTGGCCACCTGTGGACGTCCGGATCGGGGCCTGTCATCTCCATCCCCCAGCACCTCTGCTCCGATGCCTATGGAGTTGGGAGGTACTGCGCTTAGGGGGGCCAGAGGAGGGGCCATTCCCTGCACCCTCTGTGGCCGCAGAGTGCACACTGCTGGTCGGGGCAGGGGTGGTTCCTCAGGGAGTCGAGGCAGTAGGCAGGGCACTATCGTGTCACCCCAGGTGATTAGGCACCAGACTCACCCAGAGCTCCCTGTTGCTCACATGTTTTTGTTTGTAGATTTTCATGATTTCTCCCTGCATTCCCAGCATAAGGCGCTAGTCGATTCAGGCGCAGCTGGGAAATTTATTGATAGTTAATTTGCTCATAGTTTAGGGATCCCCATTGTTCCTGTTCATATGCACTTCCCTGGGCACGCCTTAGATAGTCGACCATTAGGGTCAGGGCTGATTAGGGAGGCTACCGCTCCACTAACCATGGTTACGCAGGAGGGTCGTGAGGAGAGAATCAGTTTATACCTCATTGATTCTCCTGTGTTTCCCGTGGTTTTGGGCCTACCCTGGTTGGCCTATCATAACCCCATTATTTCGTGGCAACAGAGGGCTCTCAAGGGATGGTCACGAGAGTGCTCGGGGAGGTGTGTAGGTGTTTCCATCGGTGCGACTACAGTGGAAAGTCCAGACCAGGTCTCCACCGTGCACATCCCCACAGAAAATGTCGATTTGGCTCTCGCCTTCTGTAAAAAGAAGGCGACTCAATTACCACCCCATTGACGGGGGGATTGTGCGATAGATCTCCTGGTAGACGCAGCACTTCCCAGGAGTCACGTGTATCCTCTGTCACAGGAGGAGACGGAGGCTATGGAAACATATGTCTCCGAATCTCTGGGGCAGGAATTCATTCGTCCCTCCACTTCATCTGCCTCCTCGAGTTTCTTTTTTGTGAAGAAGAAGGATGGAGGTCTGCGCCCGTGTATTGACTATCGAGGTATCAATCAGATCACTGTGAGGTACAGCTACCCGCTACCTCTCATAGCCAGTGCGATCGAGTCAATGCACGGGGCGCGCTTCTTCACAAAATTGGATCTCAGGAGCACATACAATCTGGTGCGTATCCGGGAGGGGGACGAGTGGAAGACGGCATTTAGTACCACCTCAGGGCACTATGAGTACCTCGTCATGCCGTACGGGTTAATGAATGCTCCATCAGTTTTCCAGGCATTTGTAGACAAGATTTTCCGGGACTTGCTTGGGCAGGGTGTAGTGGTGTATATCGACGACATTCTGATTTACTCCGCTACACGCACCGAGCACGTGTCCCTGGTGCGCAAGGTGCTTGGTCGACTGTTGGAGCATGACCTGCAGGTCAAGGCTGAGAAATGTCTGTTCTTCCAACAGTCCGTCTCCTTCCTAGGGTACCGCATTTCCACGTCAGGGGTGGAGATGGAGAGTAACCGCATTTCAGACGTGCGTAATTGGCCGACTACCACCACGGTAAAGGAAGTGCAACGGTTTTTAGGGTTTGCCAACTACTACCGGAGGTTTATCGGGGTTTTGGTCAGGTAGTGGCTCCTATTACCTCACTGCTGAAGTGGGGACCGGTGCGACTGCAGTGGTCAGCTGAGGCGGACAGGGCTTTTGGTCACCTGAAGGCTCTGTTTACCTCGGCTCCCGTGCTGGCTCATCCGGATCCGTCTTTGGCATTTATAGTGGAGGTGGACGCGTCCGAGGCTGGGATAGGAGCTGTGCTGTCTCAGCGCTCGGGTACGCCACCTAAACTCCGCCCCTGTGCCTTCTTTTCGAAGAAGCTCAGCTCGGCGGAGCGTAACTATGATGTGGGGGACCGGGAGTTGTTGGCAGTTTCAGGGCTCTGAAGGTGTGGAGACATTGGCTTCAGGGGACTAAACACCCTTTTCTCATCTGGACCGAGCACCGCAATCTGGAGTACATCCGGGTGGCGAGGAGACTTAACCCTCGCCAGGCAAGGTGGGCCATGTTTTTCACCAGTTTTGTTTTCACCCTAACCTACCGACCAGGTTCCCAAAACACTAAGGCAGACGCACTGTCCCGGATGTTTGACACAGAGGAGCGGTCCATAGATCCCACTCCCATAATTCCGGCCTCTTGCCTGGTGGCACCGGTGGTGTGGGAGCTGGACACGGACATCGAGCGGGCGTTACGTACAGAGCCCACTCCACCTCAGTGTCCAGCTGGGCGTATGTACGCTCCGTCTGCTGTCCGCGACCGTCTGATCTATTGGGCCCACACGTCACCCTCCTCTGGTCATCCTGGCATCGGTCGGACAGTGCGCTGTCTTAGTGGGAAGTACTGGTGGTCCACCTTAGCTAAGGACGTGAGCGTTTCCTCCTGCTCGGTGTGCGCCCAGTGCAAGGCACCTAGGCACCTGCCCAGAGGGAAGTTACAACCCCTACCCGTTCCACAGCGGCCTTGGTCACACCTGTCGGTGGACTTCTTGACGGATCTTCCGCCGTCACAGGGTAACACCACGATCCTGGTCGTTGTGGATTGGTTTTCTAAGTCCTGCCGCCTCCTTCCTTTGCCCGGTCTCCCTACGGCCCTACAGACTGCGGAGGCCCTGTTCACCCATGTCTTCCGGAATTAGGATATAGGATATAGTTTCTGATCGGGGTCCCCAGTTCACGTCCAGGGTTTGGAGGTCGTTCATGGAACGTCTGGGGGTCTCGGTCAGCCTTACCTCAGGTTTTCACCCCGAGAGTAACAGGCAGGTGGAAAGAGTCAACCAGGATGTGGGTAGGTTTCTGCAGTCCTATTGCCAGGACCGGCCGGGGGGAGTGGGCTCACTCCGCCACTCCTCCACTGGCCTCTCCCCCTTCCAGTGCGTACTGGGGTACGAGCCGGTTCTGGCACCCTGGCATCAGAGCCAGATCGAGGCTCCTGCGGTGGATGAATGGTTTAGGCGCTCGGAGGAGACCTGGGAGGCCGCCCATGTGCAACTGCAACGAGCCCTGGACCCACTCCAATTTGCATACCGCCTCAAAAGATCCACAGATGATGCAATCTCTACTGCACTCCACACTGCCCTTTCCCACTTGGACAAAAGGAACACCTACGTGAGAATGCTGTTCATTGACTACAGTTCAGCGTTCAACACAATAGTGCCCTCCAAGCTCATCACTAAGCTAAGGATCCAGGGACTGAAATCACTCCCTCCGCAACTGGATCTTGGACTTCCCAATGGGACGCCCCCAGGTGGTGAGGGTAGGCAACCACAAATCCGCCACGTTGACCGTAGTGCGTACGGCCAAGTACATCACTAGGGCAGAGCTCCCTGCCATCCAGGACCTCCATACCTCATTGTGTATTTATTATTACGTGTTTGACTTTTCTATTATTTCTCTATTTTTCTTTCTCTCTGCGTTGTGGGAAGGGCTCGTAAGTAAACATTTCACTAATAGTCCATACCTGTTGTTGATGAAGCATGTGACGAATACAATTTGATTTTAAGGATGTTTTCATGTCATGTTGACAGTCAATATTAAGACCACTAATATCCCACTCTGTTAAAAATCCTTTCTTAAACCCTCAAGTTCAAGTTATCTTTATTGTCCCCATTGGGAAATGTGTTGTTCAACAATACAAAACGACAACATTAAAAACAGTGACAACCATACAACCGATACACACATAACATTAAACAATGAGATTGATAAAAAGGAGCAACATTGTGCAGAAGTGCAGCAATAAATCGACATGTAATAGAATGTGCAGATTGAGAATGTTTATGGGCTGTGGGATGAAAGAGTTCTTGTATCTGTTGCTATTGAGTTTGGGAAGTCTTTAATGACGACCTGAGGGGAGAAGTGCAAAATGGTCAAGGAGGTGAAGATCAGGAAAGTCTAGGATACTGTTAGCTCTCCTCACCACATGCTTTCTGAATGTCACTAAGAGCTGTGCCTGTTGCTGAGAGCTGTGCCTGTCGCTGAGAGCTGTGCCTGTCGCTGAGAGCTGTGCCTGTCGCTGAGAGCTGTTCTTGTCGCTGAGAGCTGTTCTTGTCGCTGAGAGCTGTGCCTGTCGCTGAGAGCTGTGCCTGTCGCTGAGAGCTGTGCCTGTCGCTGAGAGCTGTTTTTGTCGCTGAGAGCTGTGCGTCAGCATGGAACATACTCAAGCATATGATAGTAATGGAACAGACTCAAGCATATGTCGAGTGTCGAGTGTCATGTTGACAATCAAGACCTCACACGAAACAACTATCATACGCTTGAGTATGTTCCATTGCTATCATATGCTTGAGTCTGTTCCATTACTATCATATGCTTGAGTCTGTTCCATTACTATCATATGCTTGAGTCTATTCCATTACTATCATGTGCTTGAGTCTGTTCCATTACTATCATATGCTTGAGTCTGTTCTATTACTATCATATGCTTGAGTCTGTTCCATTACTATCATATGCTTGAGTCTGTTCCATTACTATCATATGCTTGAGTCTGTTCCATTACTATCATATGATTGAGTCTGTTCCATTAGTATCATATGCTTGAGTCTGTTCCATTGCTATAATATGCTTGAGTCTGTTCCATTGCTATCATATGCTTGAGTCTGTTCCATTACTATCATATGCTTGAGTCTGTTCCATTACTATCATATGCTTGAGTCTGTTCTATTACTATCATATGCTTGAGTCTGTTCCATTACTATCATATGCTTGAGTCTGTTCCATTACTATCATATGCTTGAGTCTGTTCCATTACTATCATATGCTTGAGTCTGTTCCATTACTATCATATGATTGAGTCTGTTCCATTAGTATCATATGCTTGAGTCTGTTCCATTGCTATAATATGCTTGAGTCTGTTCCATTGCTATCATATGCTTGAGTCTGTTCCATTACTATCATATGCTTGAGTCTGTTCCATTACTATCATATGCTTGAGTCTGTTCCATTACTATCATATGATTGAGTATGTTCCATTAGTATCATATGCTTGAGTCTGTTCCATTGCTATAATATGCTTGAGTCTGTTCCATTGCTATCATATGTTTGAGTCTGTTCCATTGCTATCATATGTTTGAGTCTGTTCCATTACTATCATATGCTTGAGTCTGTTCCATTGCAATCATATGCTTGAGTCTGTTCCATTGCTATCATATGCTTGAGTCTGTTCCATTACTATCATATGCTTGAGTCTGTTCCATTGCTGTCATATGTTTGAGTCTGTTCCATTACTATCATATGTTTGAGTCTGTTCCATTACTATCATATGTTTGAGTCTGTTCCATTACTATCATATGCTTGAGTCTGTTCCATTACTATCATACGCTTGAGTCTGTTCCATTACTATCATATGCTTGAGTCTGTTCCATTGCAATCATATGTTTGAGTCTGTTCCATTACTATCATATGCTTGAGTCTGTTCCATTGCAATCATATGCTTGAGTCTGTTCCATTACTATCATATGTTTGAGTCTGTTCCATTACTATCATATGCTTGAGTCTGTTCCATTACTATCATATGCTTGAGTCTGTTCCATTACTATCATATGCTTGAGTCTGTTCCATTACTATCATATGCTTGAGTCTGTTCCATTACTATCATATGATTGAGTCTGTTCCATTAGTATCATATGCTTGAGTCTGTTCCATTGCTATAATATGCTTGAGTCTGTTCCATTGCTATCATATGCTTGAGTCTGTTCCATTACTATCATATGCTTGAGTCTGTTCCATTACTATCATATGCTTGAGTCTGTTCTATTACTATCATATGCTTGAGTCTGTTCCATTACTATCATATGCTTGAGTCTGTTCCATTACTATCATATGCTTGAGTCTGTTCCATTACTATCATATGCTTGAGTCTGTTCCATTACTATCATATGATTGAGTCTGTTCCATTAGTATCATATGCTTGAGTCTGTTCCATTGCTATAATATGCTTGAGTCTGTTCCATTGCTATCATATGCTTGAGTCTGTTCCATTACTATCATATGCTTGAGTCTGTTCCATTACTATCATATGCTTGAGTCTGTTCCATTACTATCATATGATTGAGTATGTTCCATTAGTATCATATGCTTGAGTCTGTTCCATTGCTATAATATGCTTGAGTCTGTTCCATTGCTATCATATGTTTGAGTCTGTTCCATTACTATCATATGCTTGAGTCTGTTCCATTGCAATCATATGCTTGAGTCTGTTCCATTGCTATCATATGCTTGAGTCTGTTCCATTACTATCATATGCTTGAGTCTGTTCCATTGCTGTCATATGTTTGAGTCTGTTCCATTACTATCATATGTTTGAGTCTGTTCCATTACTATCATATGTTTGAGTCTGTTCCATTACTATCATATGCTTGAGTCTGTTCCATTACTATCATACGCTTGAGTCTGTTCCATTACTATCATATGCTTGAGTCTGTTCCATTGCAATCATATGTTTGAGTCTGTTCCATTACTATCATATGCTTGAGTCTGTTCCATTGCAATCATATGCTTGAGTCTGTTCCATTGCTATCATATGCTTGAGTCTGTTCCATTACTATCATATGTTTGAGTCTGTTCCATTACTATCATATGCTTGAGTCTGTTCCATTGCTGTCATATGTTTGAGTCTGTTCCATTACTATCATATGCTCGAGTCTGTTCCATTACTATCATATGCTTGAGTCTGTTCCATTACTATCATATGCTCGAGTCTGTTCCATTACTATCATATGTTTGAGTCTGTTCCATTACTATCATATGCTTGAGTCTGTTCCATTGCAATCATATGTTTGAGTGTGTTCCATTACTATCATATGCTTGAGTCTGTTCCATTGCAATCATATGCTTGAGTCTGTTCCATTGCTATCATATGCTTGAGTCTGTTCCATTACTATCATATGTTTGAGTCTGTTCCATTACTATCATATGCTTGAGTCTGTTCCATTACTATCATATGCTTGAGTCTGTTCCATTGCTGTCATATGTTTGAGTCTGTTCCATTACTATCATATGTTTGAGTCTGTTCCATTACTATCATATGTTTGAGTCTGTTCCATTACTATCATATGCTTGAGTCTGTTCCATTACTATCATACGCTTGAGTCTGTTCCATTGCTATCATATGCTTGAGTCTGTTCCATTACTATCATATGTTTGAGTCTGTTCCATTGCTATCATATGTTTGAGTCTGTTCCATTACTATCATATGCTTGAGTCTGTTCCATTGCTATCATATGTTTGAGTCTGTTCCATTACTATCATATGTTTGAGTCTGTTCCATTACTATCATCTGCTTGAGTCTGTTCCATTACTATCATCTGCTTGAGTATGTTCTGTTACTATCATCTGCTTGAGTATGTTCCATTGCTATCGTACGCTTGAGTCTGTTCCATTACTATCATATGCTTGAGTCTGTTCCATTACTATTGTATGCTTGAGTCTGTTCCATTACTATCATATGCTTGAGTCTGTTCCATTACTATCATATGCTTGAGTCTGTTCCATTACTATCATATGCTTGAGTCTGTTCCATTGCTATCATATGTTCCAGTCTGTTCCATTACTATCATATGCTTGAGTCTATTCCATTGCTATCATATGTTTGAGTCTGTTCCATTACTATCATATGTTTGAGTCTGTTCCATTACTATCATCTGCTTGAGTCTGTTCCATTACTATCATCTGCTTGAGTATGTTCTGTTACTATCATATGCTTGAGTATGTTCCATTACTATCGTACGCTTGAGTCTGTTCCATTACTATCATATGCTTGAGTCTGTTCCATTACTATTGTATGCTTGAGTCTGTTCCATTACTATCATATGCTTGAGTCTGTTCTGTTACTATCATATGCTTGAGTATGTTACATTACTATCGTACGCTTGAGTCTGTTCCATTGCTATCATATGCTTGAGTCTGTTCTGTTACTATCATATGCTTGAGTATGTTACATTACTATCGTACGCTTGAGTCTGTTCCATTACTACCATATGCTTGAGTCTGTTCCGTTACTATCATATGCTTGAGTCTGTTCCATTACTATCATATGCTTGAGTCTGTTCCGTTACTATCTTCCTCTGTACAAAATGTGCTCCAGATGTTGTGCAGGGGTTGCATTTACATTGACATTGCTTAACAATTGTCTCTTCTCTGGATTCTTAGGGACCCAGGGGTCTGCTTCTCAAATAGCACTCTATTCCCTATATTGTTCACTACTTTTTGACCATGACCTATAGAGCACTAGGGAATAGGGTTCCATTTTGAACGCAGGGTGGTGAGGTCAGAGTAATCCAGAAATGGCTGATTATGTGATTTCATGTTCACTCACGCCTCCGGACTGGACCTCTGGATTCTGGATTTACGTAGTATATGCTTTGTTCTGCCAAGACAACAGATAGGAGGGCAGACAATAAACAGATCAATATTTACAATGTTGTATGTGCTCCACTGGTTGCCCTTTTCTCAGGGAAACTGGCCACAAATCCTGCTGCTGTGGTTGCACATCTCTCTCTAACTTCCGGGAGAACCCATTTAAAGAAAATATAAGTCAAGTTCATGGGGCGTTGCGTTCATGCGGGCTAGTCCCTCCCACGACACAAAACACCCTTCAGTAGCGTGTCAACACACTCTCATGCTGAGAAGAAGAAGAAACAGTTAAAGGAATCGAACAATCTATTTTCTGGACTTAAATATTTTGGGCTTCAGCTAGACCAACTCTGGAGTGAACCGCTTATCCAAACTGTTGTTTTTATTATAACCAAATATTGAAATGGGAATAATTAATATCTGCGTAAAACGGGCGTTCATTTTCGTCTGTGTCTTGATCGGTGTAAGTAATCGTTCATTCTATTGTCCTGGTCGTATTCGAGTAGATTAACCCGTTTTTTTTTATAGGAGCAGGTCGCCAATTATGACTGTCGATACACGCTTTTTAATACGACATTATTTGTCTACATTATTGCTGGTTATTTTTGTAACTTCTACGTAAGCAGTGAGAGTTTACACGGGACACTTTCATCAACAGTAATACGCCGATTGTTCTATAGTGCAGTATCAATAGAAGCACTAAAATTAAATAGACATGTTGTATTTAATGTTGAAATTAGGCTACTGGGCTTTAATCTTTCACTGGAACACGTTTTTAGCGCTCGTTTGTGGGTGTGTTCAGCTTATTTATTTATTTCGGCCTTTTTATTTGGTCACTATTTGTTTATTTGCTCAGTATAATTCTCTAGCTGCTAAATGTTTTAAAGTTATGAGTTATGTTCATTCTCATCTTCAAACAGGCCTCCTGGCCTTAGTTATCACGTTTTTGTCAGAATATTAGGCTTGTCAATAATTGATATTACGTTTTTATAAACAGCCGACTAAGTAAATATTTCAGCTATTCATTTCTTAATAATGTATAATTTCTTAGTCTATTTATAAATGAGGTATAAGATATATAAACACAATTTACTGTCTGGTTACAAACTATTTGTAGATGGTGTTGGTCAAATGCATTACTGAAGTTATGAAGAAATGGATCCCTCAACTCTCCTCTGAATCAAATTACTGTATCAACCTTTACTGTGCATTATCAGTAGAACTCTCAGGATAATACCCTGTATGTGTAATGATTGATTGTATCATGTGTTGTATTCTCTTCAGATCATCAGCACCCTCTTGCTGGCCATCACATTATTTGGACATGGGTACGCTTTTTTTATAGCTGCTATTACATTTGCTAATTATATCATATCGATTTCATTATAATAATGGTGTGTCCATCTAGCCTGGTCCCAGATCTGTTTGTGTTGTCTTTCCTACTAGTACAGTGTTTGACATGACAACAACCATAGAAGTTGGCTGTACAGCATAAACAGATCTGAGACTAGGCTAGACTCCAGCAGTGTCATTGTAATATTATGATTATAAACCCATAATTGCCATATCATTAGTCTGGCTTGTCTTCCTATTCACAGATAGAGGAGATTCTGCCTGGGATAGTAATTCTGTATGTCCTAGAAGCAGCAACTCTGGTCCTGTCAATCTTGGGGGTCTATGGCGCTCGCAAGGAGAAGAAATGGGCTGTGGTTCTGGTAAGCTTGCTGTCCCAAAGTGTTAGCCTGATCCCATATCTGTTTGTTTGTCTTGGAGAATTATCATAGGCGGCAGGTAGCCTAGTGGTTAGAGGGTTAGACTAGTAACCAAAAGGTTGCAAGATTGAATCCCTGCGGAGACAAGGTAAAAATCTGTTGTTCTGCTCCTGAACAAGGCAGTTCCTAGGCCGTCATTGAAAATAAGAATTTGTTCTTAACTGACTTGCCTAGTTAAATAAAGGTAAAAAATAGGACTTGGCTGTAGAGCACAAACAGATCTGGGACCTGGCTACCGACTTGACTTCTCCTCTGCTGCGAACTGTTGCTTTCTGACAGGTCAGGGCATGCCATACAACTCAACTGAAACACATGACAAGTTTTCCATAAGGTTTGAATTAACCTTTAGTATTGATTTTGCTTGACAATCCTTATATGTTTGTAGTTTTCAGTAGGTATGTCACTGGCCAGCCTATACCTGTTTGTGGAGTGCGTGAAAGCATATAATTCCAAAAACGAGGTACAGTAGTCTCTCTCTATATATATATATATATATATACAGGTAACTTCCAAAATAAAGGAAACACTTACATAAACTGTCTTAATAGGGCGTTGGGCCACCACGAGCCAGAACAGCTTTAATGCACCTTGGCATATAAGTGTCTGGAACTCTATTGGAGGGATTATTTAGTTTTATCTTTATTTACCTAGGCAAGTCAGTTAAGAACTAATTCTTATTTACAATGACAGCCTACTTGTAAAGTCCCCCCGGCCAAACCCTAACCCTGACGACACTGGGCCAATTGTGCGCTGCCCTATGGGACTCCCGATCACGGCCGGTTATGATACAGTCCGGGATCAAACCCAGGTCTGTAGTGATGACTCTAGCACTGCGATGCTGTGCCTTAGATCGCTGCACCACTCGGGAGCCCTAGCCATGGGGAAATAGCCATGGTAGCCAAAATAATGTTCATACTGTACATGACCCTAAGCATGATGGGATATTAATTGCTCTAATTAACTCAGGAACCACACCTGTGTGGAAGCACCTGCTTTCAGTGTACTCCGTGTCCCTAATTTACTCAACGGTTTTCATTATTTTGGCAGTTACCTGTATATATCTTAACTTTCTAATTAGACCTTGAGACAATGTTTGTTTGCTGTTCTGGTGAAAAGATCTTTGAGAAGTTATTGTATTATGGTGCAATGCATCTGATTCTTGATAATTCTGTATCTGTCCATTTCAAATTCAGAGCTGATTATAGGTTTCAGCTGTGACTATAACACTCAATGTTAACTTTATTCATTTCAAGATGGAGGAGTTAACCAGAGAGGAACATCTAGCTATGATGCCTCTGAGTGGAGCGAAACAAAAATATTTACAATGGGTATACTAACGTAAGTCACCTTCATTTAATGCTTCTTATGGTCACTGCTTGTGCCAATTCAATGTCCCAGAGTGCTGAATTCAATGTCCCAGGGTGCCAATTCAATGTCCCAGGGTGCCAATTCAATGTCCCAGGGTGCCGATTCAATGTCCCAGGGTGCCGATTCAAGGTCCCAGGGTGCCAATTCAATGTCCCAAGGTGCCAATTCAATGTCCCAGGGTGCCGATTCAACTTGCTTTAAAACTGCAACATTTTCTCTACACCCAATGTTAAAATGCATAGAATTACACAAAATAATTTATTTTTATTTTTTATCTGCTGTCAAGAGGGGGCTAAACTGTTTTGCTCGTAATTTTGCTTTAAAATGTTTTGCTGGCAACTGTGTATCAACTAGAATGTCATAATTATAGCTGGATCCACAGAGATGACTTGTACAGTACTCATTGATAAAATAAACTGCTATTTGTTCTGATATAATAAAGACTTCTATACTCTTGTTTTTCACACAAAATGATAAACTCTTAATTTGTCATTTTCAGCCATGTCTTCCCATCCTGATATCTGTCGAGAGCTATGCAATCAGCCTGGGAATAGGAGTATTTGTAGCACTTACAGCATTATGGGTATGTATTTCTAATATATTTCTGTACTATTTAACTAGGGCAGAGCCTTGCCATTCTGCCGCCATAGGCAAGACCAAAAAATGCCACCCCTGCAAAACTAGAATAGTCCCAGCAAGCGAAATGACGTCTAAAAAATGAATTAAAGTTGAAAAAATACATCCCCCTCTCCTACACACAATACCACAGAAAACATTTGTATGTTTTTATTTTAGCAAATGTAATAAAATATAAAACAGAAATACCTTATTTACATAAGTATTCAGACCTTTTGCTTTGAGACTCAAAATTGAGCTCAGGTGCATCCTGTTTCCATTGATCATCCTTGATATGTTTCTAAAACTTGATTGGAGTCCATCTGTGGTAATTTCAATTGATTGGACATGATTAAGAAAGGCACAGACCTGTCTATATAATGTCGAGGCACAGATCTGGGGAAGGGTACCAAAACATTTCTTCAGCATTCAAGGTCCCCAAGGACACAGTGGCCTACATCATTCTTAAATGGAAGAAGTGTGGAACCACAAAGACTCTTCCTAGAACTGGCCGCCCGGCCAAACTGAGTAATTGGGGGAGAAGGGCCTAGGTCAGGGAAGTGACCAATAACCTGATGGTCACTCTGACAGAGCTCCAGAGTTCCTCTGTGGAGATGGGAAAACCTTCCAGAAGGACAACCACCAATCAGGCCTTTATGGATGAGTGGCCAGACTGAAGCCACTTCTCAGTAATAGGCACATGACAGCCCGCTTGGAGTTTGCCAAAAGGCACCTAAAGGACTCTCAGACCATGAGAAACAAGATTCTCTGGTCTGATGAAATCAAGATAGAAACTCTATGGCCTGAATGCCAAGTGTCACGTCTGGAGGAAACCTGGCACCATCCCTACGGTGAAGCATGGTGGTGGCAGCATCATGCTAAGGGGATATTTTTCAGTGGCAGGGACTGAGAGACTAGTCAGGATCGAGGGAAAGATTAACAGAGCAAAGTACAGAAAGATCCTTGATGAAAATCTGCTCCAGAGCGGTCAGGACCTCAGACTGGGCTGAAGGTTCACCTTCCAACAGGACAACAAGCCTAAGCACACAGCGAAGACAACGCAGGAGTGGCTTCGGGATAAGTCTCTGAATGTCCTCGAGTGGCCCAGCCAGAGCCCAGACTTGAACCCGATCTAACATCTCTGGAGAGACCTGAAAATAGCTGTGCAGCGACGCTCCCCATCCAACCTGACAGAGCTTGAGAGGATCTGCAGAGAAGAATGGGAGAAACTCCCCAAATATTGTAGCGTCATATCCAAGAAGACTTGAGACTGTAATTACTGTCAAAGGTGCTTCAACAAAGTACTGAGTAAAAGGTCTGGATACTTATGGAAATGTGTTAATTCAGTTTTTTATTAGTAATACATTTGGAAAATTTTCAAAAAAATTGTTTTTGCTTTGTCATTATGGGATATTGTGTGTAGATTGATGAGGATTTTTTTTAAATAAGGCTGTAACAACAACATTTTGAATATGTCAAGGGGTCTGAATACTCTCCTAATGCACTGTATGTGGTAAGCCTACCGTTTTGTAAAATACATAAAAATGTGACTCATCAATTTGGCTATTTAAGTTCTGAATATCAGCTACCCAACTTTATCAGGAGTTATCAGGAGACATTTTGCAATGTGTTTACATTGCAAATATTTATTTTTTCACTGTGATCAGCCTGTCAAACATTGACAGATACAAACTTGAAACCACTAATCATGACAATGGGATGAAACTCCTGGACAACAGCTGTGATTGTCCATTCCATATGGTCCATTTTACTTTGACCTGTCCTGTTTTTAGGATATGTTGTTTGTTAACATGACATAACATTTTTTATTTGATTGAGCGCCATTTAGGTTAGGCTATTTGATTGGAGAAAGCTGCATGATGTAAAAAAGTGTCCATCTCATTACATTGTCATACATTTTATCTCCAGCCTGTAGGCTACAGAAAAGGCCACATACTCTTTCTTCCATATCCTAAATCTACTACATTATTTATGTTAGATCATTTTTTTGACGGAATGTTGGTTGAGTGCTTCAGAGATGCATCTCTCCAACAGGACACTGGGATTGGACACGCAAATCATTTTGCGCCCCCTGCCTTTGACAATGTGGGCACTGCTTATCAAAGGGCGGCATCAGCGCTCACATTAAAAGCCCATATGTCACTGGTTGAGAGAAATAGTTTAGGCAACAGAATTATGTGTGGCTCTATGTGTTGTTGTTGGAGGTGGGTCTTGGCAGTTTAGCTCAGAAAATGCCGCCCTCGTCAATCTGCCGCCATAGGCAGACGCCGAATCCTGCCTAATGAGCGGACCGGCCGTGTATTTAACCTTTTCAGGGTTGCGGTCAATTCATTTTTTTTCAGTTCAATCAACTGAAATTCAATGCACAAATTGAAAATTGTCTATAGTTTTTTATGTGGATTTTTCAATTCAGGAAGTGAATTTCAATTGACTATAACTGAATTTAAAACTTCATTGAACCAAACGTTGTACCATAATTTTTTTTACCATAGGTTTTGAGTCTAGGCCTATTTGATTTAACCATTATCTATCACACTCAGCACCTAGTCACCTGCTCCGTCAATCCTGACTGAACGGTTACTGTATGTCTGGTCCTCAGGATATTGGAGTTGCCTTGGCCATCACAGTACTCTGCCAGATGAGAAGAAAGGTTCATGTGCCACCTGTGATCTTCACCTCTCAACCACCTCAATACAGAGAGCTGTGTGACACAGCAGAGAGTGTCTGAAATGAAATGGCCCTCTTATGAAGGATACACAATGCACTAGTCTGAATGCCAGTCTGTTTGTAATATTATGACAACTCCTGTCACTCATTTGTGTCAAGCCAAACATGACAATGGGTGACAAAGAGTTGGCTTGGCAATGACAGCAATGTTGTCATTGGCCAGACCACAAACAGATCTGGGATCAGGCTAGCAATGCACTCATATTATGTACATACTCATAACACACTTGAAAGGACAACTGGGGACATTATTAGACATTAGACATCTCTGCTGTGTTGTCCAAAGTATTACTGTTCAACTGATTATCCGTCTGACTGCCAGCAAGAGTCTTCTTATTGGCTGTCAAGGGTTCTGTAAAACCTGTGGTTTGTTTTTCTGTTGTAAATCATTGGTAACCATTTAACCATTGAATTGCCTCAGTGTTGGTTACAGTTACTTTTAACATTATGTTCCTTTATTCGACAACCAACATCTCTTAAATATATATATTTTGTTTACTAAACACAACTGTATTATCAAAAAGACTTTACCATTATCACAGGAAGTCAGAATCGGACAAAAATGGCATTTCCTCCAATGACCTTTGGCCTCTCCCCATCCTCATTTTATTTTCTGCATTTGTCTTCTCCGCCTGCTCTCTCCTCTCATCCTCCTCTCTCTTCCTCTTTTCCTCCTGCTCTCTCCTCTCATCCTCCTCTCTCTTCCTCTTCTCCTCCTGCTTTCTCCTCTCATCCTCCTCTCTCTTCCTCTTCTCCTCCTGCTCTCTCCTCTCATCCTCCTCTCTCTTCCTCTTTTCCACCTGCTCTCTCCTCTCATCCTCCTCTCTCTTCCTCTTTTCCACCTGCTCTCTCCTCTCATCCTCCTCTCTCTTCCTCTTCTCCTGCTCTCTCCTCTCATCCTCCTCTCTCTTCCTCTTCTCCACCTGCTCTCTCCTCTCATCCTCCTCTCTCTTCCTCTTCTCCTCCTGCTCTCTCCTCTCATCCTCCTCTCTCTTCCTCTTTTCCACCTGCTCTCTCCTCTCATCCTCCTCTCTCTTCCTCTTTTCCACCTGCTCTCTCCTCTCATCCTCCTCTCTCTTCCTCTTCTCCTCCTGCTCTCTCCTCTCATCCTCCTCTCTCTTCCTCTTCTCCACCTGCTCTCTCCTCTCATCCTCCTCTCTCTTCCTCTTCTCCACCTGCTCTCTCCTCTCATCCTCCTCTCTCTTCCTCTTTTCCTCCTGCTTTCTCCTCTTATCCTCCTCTCTCTTCCTCTTTTCCACCTGCTCTCTCCTCTCATCCTCCTCTCTCTTCCTCTTTTCCTCCTGCTTTCTCCTCTCATCCTCCTCTCTCTTCCTCTTCTCCACCTGCTCCCTCCTCTCATCCTCCTCTCTCTTCCTCTTTTCTACCTGCTCTCTCCTCTCATCCTCCTCTCTCTTCCTCTTTTCCTCCTGCTTTCTCCTCTCATCCTCCTCTCTCTTCCTCTTTTCCACCTGCTTTCTCCTCTCATCCTCATCTCTCTTCCTCTTTTCCACCTGCTCTCTCCTCTCATCCTCCTCTCTCTTCCTCTTCTCCACCTGCTTTCTCCTCTCATCCTCCTCTCTCTTCCTCTTTTCCTCCTGCTCTCTCCTCTCATCCTCCTCTCTCTTCCTCTTCTCCTCCTGCTCTCTCCTCTCATCCTCCTCTCTCTTCTTCTTTTCCTCCTGCTCTCTCCTCTCATCCTCCTCTCTCTTCTTCTTTTCCTCCTGCTCTCTCCTCTCATCCTCCTCTCTCTTCTTCTTCTCCTCCTACTCTCTCCTCTCATCCTCCTCTCTCTTCCTCTTCACCTTCTTTCTCCTCTCATCCTCCTGTCTCTTCTTCTCTTCTCCTTTCCCTGTTTCACCCTCTTCTCCTCCTGTCTTTCACACCCCCTCAGCTCTTTCTCTCTCCTCTTCTGTTCTGCCTTCTCTGTCTTTGTCTCTGCGTCTTTTCTCTTCCTCTCCTCCTCCTCTTGTTTCTTCAACTTGTCTTTCTCTTTCTTCCACCTGAATACATTCTGACTCAGGGGGAAAAGTTGTTTTAAAACAATGAAGAAGTAATGAAGGACTCTAGACTGTATGCTGTTAGACCAGTGGTTGTAGTCCGGGTACCAGTCTGTTTAGCTATCATTCCACTCCTTGCCACTCCTTATCATGCTAAACATTTGGCATGTGACAAGGAGTACAAGGGGTGGAATGTTAACTCAACAGACTGGTACCCAGGCTACTGTGGTACCTACTCATAATATAATTTTACGTTAATTCAATAAACTACTTTGTTCTATTTACCTGTGTGTCAGAAGTTTCCTTGGCAACGTGCTGCGCTGCTGTGGTTCCATCGTCATGGCTCCCCAAATGACCTGCATTGCACTGTAAAATCACAGGAGGGCAGTAGATATTAACTCATCAAGTTAGTTAGATGCACACATCCTAGAGAGAGAGAGGGGCCTAGACTGTTCCCAGATCTGTTTGTGTTATCATGTGTTTGGCATGACAAGCAGAGGCATGATGGCACAAACAGACTGGTTCCCAGGCTAAGAAGGGCCCCTGATACTTCTACAGACTATCAGTAGCATTTCATCTGTCTACAAACCCTAACTCAAACCCTAATCCTTATTTCAAACATGACCCTAACCCTAACTTTAGCAAGCAGTTGCTTATGAACAGATAGTTTGTTTGTTATCCCCCGTTTTTCACAGCAGGAAAACATTAGAATTATTATGTGGATTATAATTAATGGACATTTTTTGTAGGGGTTGATACATTTTTTATTAGGGCAAATCAAGTCTGACATTTTTTAAGTGGAAATTACAAACTTTAGAAGCCTTTTTAAACCTTCAGTACACTACAAGTTTGCATTTTCTGATGTGCAGTAAAATTCTCATCAACAACAGGATGATCAAATTAAGATCCGTCATCTGTATGAGGATCTGAAGGGCATCTACAGATGGACTATTCAAATAACCTAGATTAAGAAGGGTCTTTACTACTAGTGCATGGTTCTCGCCATGTTTCCATTGCTTTTCATGTCCTGCAAGTCAATGATGGTATTAAGCACGTCAATAGTCTCCCTCAGACGCATGTTCTCTTCCTCCATTGCATTTCTCTCAGTGCTCCCCTTCTCCCCCCTCTCCTCCTCTTCCTCCTGTCCCACTCTCTGCTCCTCCAGTTCCCTGACACACTTATCTCTCTTCTTGTTCTTCTCCTCCATCTTCTCCAGTTCTCCTGCTCTCTCCATCTCTAGATCCAGGAGTTTGCTGAGTGACTCAATCTCCTCCTGCGTTGCCTTGCTCTGTCCTCTATCTCTTTCTTTTACAATTCTTTTATCATCTTTCTCACGCTCCTAAACCGCACCATTGCCCCCAACATACTTTCCTGACGCTCCTCCAGCTATAGCTGGTGCTATAGCTGGTACTCCAGCGTATCTCTCTCTAGCTGTTCCACTCTAACCAAAGCTTCTTCTGGTTAACTCTGTTATCCTCTAAATCTATCATCTCACTTTCCTTCTTCTGGTTAACTGTTTCTCTCTCTCCTTCTCCAGCTCCAGCTCTACCTCCTCCTTCTCTTCTGCTCTCTCCATCTCCACTGTGCACCATTTCTCTCTCTCCTTCTCCAGCTCCAACTCTATCTCTTCCTTCTCTTCTGCTCTCTCCATCTCCACTGTGCACCATTTCTCTCTCTCCTTCTCCAGCTCCAGCTCTACCTCCTCCTTCTCTTCTGCTCTCTCCATCTCCACTGTGCACCGTTTCTCTCTATCTTTCTCCAGATCCAACTCTACCTCATCCTTCTCTTCTCTTGTCCTCCTCAACTCTGCCTCCTCAACCTTCTCTCTCTCTATCTTAATTAGATGCCATTCCAACTCCCCGTCTTGCTTCAGATGTACCTTCTTCTTCTCTCTCAGTCTCTCAGTCTCTCAGACTGCTTTATCTCTGCACTCCATTCTTCCTTTTCTCTCTTCTGATCTGTTCTGATTCTCTCAGTCTCTTTCTGTATCACAGATCTTAATGGATCACACTCCCCCGCTGCTTGTATTGCCCGGTCTACTGCAAGCTCCAGCCTTTCTTTCTCATCCAGTTCCCCCTATTTCTTCTCCTCTTCCTCCATCTGTTCCTTCTTCTTCTGAAAGTCATTTTCTTCTACTTTTAAGTTTTCTTTCTTTTTATTTTGATGTTTTCTTTTTCCCCGAAACTCTTTCCTTTTTCTCCCCTGGAGATCCTCACTCGTCATCTCGTACTCTCTGTCACTGTCCCCAAGACTCTGCAAAGGTAGCCAAGCCATTGCTCCACCAATCCACAAGCCGGAGTTATGTTGTGGTGGAGAATGTTTTGATTTAAGTGTTCTGGAAGATGCTAGTCATTTGAATAGAATGTTCAATTCAAAACAACTGCTTTACAGTTCTGAGTTCCAACATTGAATAGAATGTGATGCAGAGTTTCCACAAATACAGAAAGTTGTTCTTCTCACAGTTAAAGACAGTAATGATAACATGATATATAATTATAATACATCAAAACGGTTGACCTGTTTTTGTATCTATTTTGTTATCTATTTAATTTGGAAAGTGTTTTCACAAAGTATTTTTAACAGATTGTATCCAGGTTTTGAGAGCAATGTCAATGAGAACTGAAACACTACATTTCCCACAATACCACAGGCGGGGGCTCAAGTGACGATTAGCAGGTAGGGCGGGATTAAATTGTTTGTGCGGTGCAGTTGGACAGTTAACGGTGGGCGGGTAGAGAGAGAGAGAGAGAGAGAGAGAGAGAGAGAGAGAGAGAGAGAGAGAAAAACCTAATGAGGGCGGGAAGGCAACAGGTGGATGGAGGAAGAGAAAGTCACCTCCACTAACAAAGACAATCTGGAGGAGAAGGATGGCAGCTGTTCTGACAGTGTAAAGGAGACTCAATCTGTTTCTTATTCTGTGTGGAAGCGTAGCGCTTACTATTGGCTGTTCAGTGCACTCTGTTTACTGTTGGAAATGAATTGGGGCAACACCTGAGAAGGAGGCTGGTCGGGAGCAGAACGGGAATGCTTTCTTTCTGGAGAATTGAGCCGCTGTTATCCTCACCTGGTGGATGTAAGGGAGGGAGAAGGAGAGAGGCCTGATTGGAGGGAGCATTCTGGGCTAGACTGAAAGACCTGTGCTCCATTCTCAGCTCTGAGGTGGTTATATGGCCAGAAGGAAATCCTGTATCACACCTGATCAACAAAATAATTCTCTTTTCCACACCTGTCCTGTGACCTACTACAGGACTGAAGCTACTGTATATGGAAGAGCCTTCTCTGGCCTTGGAGGATTTAGAAGTCACAAAGCAACAGGTACAAGTCAGCAAGAGACCCTGTGTCATCTGTGATTATAACCTAGCCACAACCATCAGGGGATAGCATTGTAAGGCAGACATCACGCACTTGCTTATAACACAGTTATAACATAGTCATAGCATTGTGACGTGACACTAAGCCAGTGTCTTGGTGTGGCTCCCAGGTCCGGTTAGCTGACTCCTCTTCACGATGCAGCAGCCAACTGGAGGAGAGGAGCAGCAGGACGAATCCTTTGATTTCCTGTTCAAGATCATACTGATTGGAGATTCTAACGTGGGCAAGACCTGCGTGGTCCAGAGCTTTAAGTCAGGACAGTTCTCAGAGAGGCAACAGAACACCATAGGAGTGGACTTCACCGTGCGGACAGTGGACATCGAGGGCAAGAAAAGTAAGGTAAGGAAGTCAGCCTCAAACCTTTAGAAGAATTGGTGCTTTATAGAACTAAAAAGGGTTCAATGAAAGTCAGCCTAGCCCTACACCTAACCCTACAGTCACTGCCACTCCAGCAGGTTGTTGCATAGCAACAGAGCTGCAGTTGGTAGCTTGTGGATAGGTTGAACATCTACAACACATCCCCTGTTGTTGACTATACACATAACGTATAACTGAAATGTCGAAGTGTAGCCTCCTGATCAGATTAGTTGCTGTTTGAATACTTCCGTTTCGAGGCCATTGGAGTGGTTGGTGTAAAATACAGCTGTCTTGTGATTCTGCCAAGAAGGCCTTGCCTGCCTTTTGACACTTAATACAAGTTGGACCAGCATTTCATGAGTGACTCGCCTTTCTGGTTCTCCGACAACACATCAGTCATTCCCCTTTCTCTTCCCTGACCAAAAATGTCAGTATTTGTTTTAAACCTCTGTGAGAAAAGTGAGAGTAAGCCTTAAGTAACTATTGAGGTCAACTACTGTATGCTTGAATAGGAAACCTCTATGAGTGGCTGGCTACACTCTTAGAATTTTGCTATCTAGAACCTTAAAGGCTTTTTGGTTCTAACTGGAATCAAAAAAGGTTCTCCTATGGGTCAGCCAAAGAACTCCTTTGGAACCATTTTTTCTAAGAGTGTAGGTTTAAATACTTTAGAGATACTTTAGGATTAAATGATTTTGTAGCTGGAGGGTACCTCCCTCCTCTACCTACACCTGCTAACTGTATTGTTCCCCAAACCTGCCAGACAAGAGAGGTGATAGGAAGGTATTTATGGCGCGCTCTCTTCCTCTTACCAACCATAGAGAAACACTCTTAGAAAAAAGGGTTACAAAAGGATTCTTCCACTGTCCCCGTAGGAGAACCCTTTTTGGTTCCATGTAGAACCCTCTGTGGAAAGAACCAAAAAGGGTTCTATGGGGACAGCCAAATAACCATTTTGGGTTGTAGATAGCACCTTTTTGTTTAAGAGTTGTATCTGTACATTACTACTAGAGGGACCTACTGTGTGTCATAAACCTCCATTCTAGAATGGGTTCTATTTCATTCTGTGTTACTGACCTTGTCCTCAACCAACTGGCCTTTGACACAGGAAGGAAGGAAGAAAGGAAGGAAGGAATGAAGAGCAGGCAAGTGGATGGCTTCAGAATGTATCTCAGTCTGGGGTTGTGTCCCAGAGCGGAACATGGATATTATTCCGCTGTAAAGACTTCTATTTACTGACAGGAACATGGATTACATTCCTCTGTAATGAGTTCTATTTACTGACAGGAACATGGATATTATTCCTCTGTAATGAGTTCTATTTACTGACAGGAACATGGATATTATTCCTCTGTAATGAGTTCTATTTACTGACAGGAACATGGATAATATTCCGCTGTAAAGAGTTCTATTTTACTGACAGGAACATGGATATTATTCCGCTGTCATGACAAGAGTAAAGCATCCTGAGACCATTCATGTGTGGGGTTGCTTCTCAGCCAAGGGAGTGGGCTCACTCACAATTTTGTCTAAGAACACAGCCATGAATAAAGAATGGTACCAACACATCCTCCGAGAGCAACTTCTCCCAACCATCCAGGAACAGTTTGGTGACGAACAATGCCTTTTCCAGCATGATGGAGCACCTTGCCATAAGGCAAAAGTGATAACTAAGTGGCTCGGGGAACAAAACATCAATATTTTGGGTCCATGGCCAGGAAACTCCCCAGACCTTAATCCCATTGAGAACTTGTGGTCAAGGCGGGTGGACAAACAAAAACCCACAAATTCTGACAAACTCCAAGCATTGATTATGTAAGAATGGGCTGCCATCAGTCAGGATGTGGCCCAGAAGTTAATTGACAACATGATAGGGCGGATTGCAGAGGTCTTGAAAAAGAAGGGTCAACACTGCAAATATTGACTCTTTGCATCAACTTCATGTAATTGTCAATAAAAGCCTTTGACACTTATGAAATGCTTGTAATTATACTTCAGTATTCCATAGTAACATCTGACAAAAATATCTAAAGTCACTGAAGCAGCAAACTTTGTGAAAATTTATATTTGTGTCATTCTCAAAACTTTTGGCCACGACTGTAGAGCCTCTAGCCCTGCTCAATATGCCGTAACCAACCATTTAGTCCCACCTCCCACATATGGGCTGACATCACCTGGTTTAAAAGTCTCTAGAGACAATATCTCTCTCATCATTACTCAATGCCTAGGTTTACCTCCAATGTACTCACATCCTACCATACCTTTGTCTGTACATTATGCCTTGAATCTATTCTATCGCGCCCAGAAACCTGCTCCTTTTACTCTCTGTTCCCGAACGTACTAGACGACCAGTTCTGATAGCCTTTAGCCGTACCCTTATCCTACTCCTCCTCTGTTCCTTTGGTGATGTAGAGGTTAATCCAGGCCCTACAGTGCCTAGCTCCACTACTACTCCCCAGGTGCTCTCATTTGTTGACTTCTGTAATCGTAAAAGCCTTGGTTTCATGCATGTTAACATTAGAAGCCTCCTCTCTAAGTTTGTTTGATTCATTGCTTTAGCACACTCTGCCAACCCAGATTTCCTAGTCGTGTCTGAATCCTGGCTTAGGGAGACCACCAAAAATCCAGAAATTTCCATCCATAACTATAACATTTTCCGACAAGATAGAACTGCCAAAGGGGGTGGTGTCTTACTATCTGTCTTACTATCCAGGTCTGTACCCAAACAATTCGAGCTTCTACTATTAAAAATCCACCTTTCCAGAAACAAGTCTCTCACCGTTGCCGCTTGCTATAGACCACCCTTTGCCCTCAACTGTGCCGTGGACACCATATGTGAACTGATTGCCCCCCATCTATCTTCAGAGCTCGTGCTGCTAGGTGACCTAAACTGGGACATGCTTAACACCCCGGCCATCCTACAGTCTAAGCTTGATGCCCTCAATCTCACACAAATTATCAG
Organism: Brachymystax lenok tsinlingensis; assembly: GCA_030435695.1. Taxonomy (NCBI): domain Eukaryota; kingdom Metazoa; phylum Chordata; class Actinopteri; order Salmoniformes; family Salmonidae; genus Brachymystax; species Brachymystax lenok. The sequence goes on along the minus strand of CM059783.1, from coordinate 20,738,446 downwards.
TGAACCCACCAGGTACAACCCCAAATCCGTGAACACGGGCACCCTCATAGATATCATCCTAACCAACTTGCCATCCAAATACACCTATGCTGTTTTCAACCAAGATCTCAGCGATCACTGCCTCATTGCCTGCATCCGTAATGGGTCTCCGGTCAAACGACCACCCCTTATCACTGTCAAACGCTCCCTAAAACACTTCAGCGAGCAGGCCTTTCTAATCAACCTGGCTCGGGTGTCCTGGAAGAATATTGACCTGATCCCGTCAGTAGAGGATGCCTGGTTATTCTTTAAAAGTGCCTTCCTCACCCTCCTAAATAAGGGCATGCCCCTTTCAAAAAATGTAGAACCAGGAACAGATATAGCCCTTGGTTCTCTCCAGACCTGACTGCACTTGACCAGGACAAAAACATCCTGTGGCATTCTGCATTAGCATCGAATAGCCCCCGTGTTATGCAACTTTTCAGGGAAGTTAGGAACCAATATACACAGGCAGTTAGGAAAGCTAAGGCTAGCTTTTTCAAGCAGAAATTTGCATCCTGTAGCACAAACTCAAAAAAATTCTGAGACACTGTAAAGTCCATGGAGAATAAGAGCACCTCCTCCCAGCTGCCTACTGCACTGAGGCTAGGAAACACTGTCTCCACTGATAAATCCACTATAATTGAGAATTTCAATAAGCATTTTTCTACGTCTGGCCATGCTTTCCACCTGGCTACCCCTAACCCAATCAACAGCCCTCCACCCCCCCACGGCAACTCGCCCAAGCCTCCCCATTTCTCCTTCACCCAAATACAGATAGCTGATGTTCTGAAAGAGCTGCAAAATCTGGACCCCTACAAATCAGCCGGGCTAGACAATCTGGACCCTCTCTTTCTAAAATGATCTGCCGCAATTGTTGCAACCCCTATTACTAGCCTGTTCAACCTCTCTTTCGTATCGTCTGAGATTCCCAAAGATTGGAAAGGGGGGAGACACTCTAGACCCAAACTGCTACAGACCTGTATCTATCCTACCCTGCCTTTCTAAGGTCTTCAAAAGCCAAGTTAACAAACAGATTACTGACCATTTCGAATCCCACCGTACCTTCTCCGCTATGCAATCTGGTTTCAGAGCTGGACATGGATGCACCTCAGCCACGCTCAAGGTCCTAAACAATATCATAACCGCCATCGATAAGAGACATTACTGTGCAGCCATATTCATCGACCTGGCCAAGACTTCGACTCTGTCAATCACCACATTCTGATTACCTCGCCTGGTTCACCAAATACTTCTCTGATAGAGTTCAGTGTGTCAAATCGGAGGGCCTGTTGTCCGGACCTCTGGCAGTCTCTATGGGGGTGCCACAGGGTTCAATTCTCGGGCCGACTCTCTTCTCGGTAAACATCAATGATGTGCTCTTGCTGCTGGTGATTCTCTGATCCACCTCTACGCAGACGACACCATTCTGTATACCTCTGGCCCTTCTTTGGACACTGTGTTAACTAACCTCCAGACGAGCTTCAATGCCATACAACTCTCCTTCCGTGGCCTCCAACTGCTCTTAAATGCAAGTAAAACTAAATGCATCACTACTCTGGATGGTTCGGACTTAGAATATGTGGACAACTACAAATACCTAGGTGTCTGGTTAGACTGTAAACTCTCCTTCCAGACTCACATTAAGCATCTCCAATCCAAAATTAAATCTAGAATCGGCTTCCTACTTCGTAACAAAGCACCCTTCACTCATACTGCCAAACATACCCTCGTAAAACTGACCATCCTACCGATCCTCGACTTTGGCGATGTCATTTACAAAATAGCCTCCAACACTCTACTCAGCAAATTGGATGCAGTCTATCACCGTGCCATCCGTTTTGTCACCAAAGCCCCATATACTACCCACCACTGCGACCTGTATGCTCTCGTTGGTTGGCCCTCACTACAGACTCGTCGCCAATCCCACTGGCTCCAGGTCATCTACAAGTCTCTGCTAGGTAAAGCTCCACCTTATCTCAGCTCACTGGTCACCATAGCAGCACCCACCCGCAGCACACGCTCCAGCAGGTATATCTCACTGGTCACCCCCAAAGCCAATTCTTCCTTTGGCCGCCTTTCCTTCCAGTTCTCTGCTACAAATGACTGGAACGAACTGCAAAAATCACTGAAGCTGGAGACTCATATCTCCCTCACTAGCTTTAAGCACCAGCTGACAGATCACTGCACCTGTACATAGCCTATCTGTAAATAGCCCATCCAACTACCTCATCCCCATACTGTATTTATTTATTTATCTTGCTCCTTTGCACTATAGTATCTCTACTTGCACATTCATCTTCTGCACATCTACCATTCCAGTGTTAAAATGCTATATTGTAATTACTTTGCCATCATGGCCTTTTTATTGCATTACCTCCCTTATCCTACTTCATTTGCACACACTGTATATATATTTTTTTCTACTGTATTATTGACTGTATGTTTGTTTATTCCATGTGTAACTATGTGTTGTTGTATGTGTCGAACTGCTTTGCTTTATCTTGGCCAGGTCGCAGTTGTAAATGAGAACTTGTTCTCAACTAGCCTACCTGGTTAAATAAAGGTGAAATAAATAAAAAATGTCCAATGATTGCACGTTGGCGAGTAATATTGTCGGTAACGACAGCTTTTCCACTCGCCTTCTGCGGGTCCTGACGAGGCATCCGGCTCTGTGTCCTCTGTACCTGCGTCTCTTCCTCTTGCCAATAACTGGGATGTTGGCCTTGTCGGGTTTTCGGGGAGTGTCATGTGCGTCCTGTCTAGCCTTTGAGATGATTGTGTTTGTGTGTGGGATATTTATCTAATTCTGTGTGTGTGTAAAACAGATGCAGGTATGGGACACGGCTGGACAGGAGCGTTTCCGGACCATCACCCAGAGTTAAAACCGCAGCGCCCACGGCGCCATGATCGCCTATGACATCACACGCCACGGAACCTTTGACTCCGTGTCCCATTGGATCAGGGAGGTGGAGCTGTACGGCGCGGCCAATATAGTGCTCTGTCTCATTGGTGAGTGGGAACAAAAATATTTGCTAACTGTATATGATATGGGCCATTGTTTTGAATTTAAATGTTTGTTCTACCATTTGTATTTCTATGATTGAGATGTAAAGATTTGAAAAAGAAAGGTTTCTGGGCCTCTCTCAGAAAAGAGGTCCAAACCTTTAAAATACTTTAACCCCTGACCCCTTCCTGTTCAAATAAAGGTCAAATCAATGTGTTTTTGACAAATCAGTTCTAAAAACAAAACTTTAAACACCTATTTCTCTCCCTCCCAGGCAACAAGTCACATTTCCAACAATGTCCTTCCTCTCCCTCCCAGGGAACAAGTCTGACCTAGAGTCTGAGCGTCAGGTGTTGTTCCAGGAGGCATGCTGTATGGCTGAGGAGAGAGGCATCCTGGCAGCGTTAGAGACCTCAGCTAAGGAGGCCCAGAACGTGGACGATGCCTTCATGATGATGGCCCGCGAGCTGCTGGCACGCAACGGCATGGCCATCCGGCAACAGGCCCCTAGCAACAATGACTCGCCCCGCGTCCTGCTCCGAGCCAACTCACGACCAATCAACGGGCCAGCGGTGATCACAGACAAGAAGACGTGTTGCTGACATAGAGAGGAGGAAGGACAACAGAGAGAGTTTAAGAATGGATACCTCGGGGGACATGCCACTGTGTTACCTGGAAGAGGACAGAATAAGGCAGAGATAATCAACTAGATTCAGCTGCAGGCCGATTTATTTTCTGGAACGGATGTTGACCGCAAGAAGCCCACAGATATAGTTTGACTAAAACATAATTATTTCAAACCTTGCTCACATTTGTATACGTTCACGTGTCTCTATTATGCGTGGGAATACTTGGGAACAGATTTCTTCAATTAAAATCACTTGGAGCTGATTTCCTGGTGTTTCTACAGTCTTTAATGTCCAACAATTAAAAATTGCCAGCTGGGGAACCCTGGAATAGGGGAAGCTGAGACCGTTACAGACAGTACACACACTCATTTTTCGTGGGTGCCTTTAGGCGCTATTAACCTATGACCTATGCAGTGGCATAGCGCAGTTATGCCCCGACCCCCGCAAGGTCAGAGCAATTTAATTAAAGAAAAATGCTATGTAGCATTTTTATAGCTGATCTCATGCTCTTTTACATATTTTGCCATGATGCTGAGAGAACATGTTGCTCTTTTAGTTCTCAGGGATTCTTGAAAGACGGGACAATCTCAACTTTTTTTCCCCACAAATATTGGTCTTAATATGTGAAATATAGATTTTGATAGACCAAAGTATCAGCTATCACACCATGTAAATGAATAACCTCCTAATGACATTTTTAATAAATCATCAAATGCAACTAACTGGATTTATGTCAACTCCGTCAGACACCATAAAAGGCATTTTCATTTACAATTATTAAGTGTTTAAAACGACCTTGGATTGTTTCATTCTAACATTAGATGATTCAAATATTTAATACAAATCTCCAAACTTATTTTTTGTTTATTTTTCCAGATTTAGGACATAAAACAACATTTATAAAGCAAACATCATCCCCTAGGTCTAGCAAAGCAAATAATAGAATTGTTTAAGCATATGTTGCAGAACAATTCAAATATTTTGTCGGAATATTGACAACAACAAAAAATCTTAAGGGGGTTAGCCATCAGTGACGGAGTTGACAAGCCACTGACGTAGTTGGTAACAGATACTGATACTGCCTCTAAAAATACAAGTTCAATACAAACATTTGTAAAATATGGAAAATTATTAATTTCAGCACTGTGCCGGAGTTGACGTTAGACAAAAACCTGCAGAGTTGATGCTTAACAGAGTGGACAAAAATTGATGCTTAAAACAGAGTGGACAAAAATGTATGCTTAACAGAGTGGATAAAAATGTATGCTTAACAGAGTGGACAAAAATGTATGCTTAACAGAGTGTATTTTTTTTTAATGCTCAACAGAGTGGACAAAAATGTATGCTTAACAGAGTGGACAAAAATGGATGCTTAATTCAAGTGCTTTATGACTCTAAAACCTAATTTAAAGAATATTTCTGTCAACTGTGATTCCTAAAATATATGTCCGGAGATTTGGTGAACTCCATCAGATTAGTCTAAAATATCAAATGAATCAGGAATGAGTAGGGTCAGCTATGCCATAAGGACCCTTTGTCCATCTCCTTGTTAGATTATGATAGAATATGAATTTAGGTTAAAATATGTTACATTTAAGTCACTTGCTATTGCATAAAACTACATAAGATCATGTTTCAGTTAATATCCATTATTGCAATTTTTTTATTTTAAATAGTTTTGGGGAGTTTTAAATTGGGATCCTTTGCTCAGGACATCTCCAGGCATAGAGCCAACATGGAAATTAATAATATTGAAAGTATTTAGAATATTCAAAAAAAAGACATATATTTATTGTGGGGGTGTGTGCTATGCCAGTGGATCTATGACACTGTGACCTTGTGAGTGTCCCAGGGGGGGAGTGGACTGGAGCAGTGGACTTTATTTTAGGATGAAACACTACATTACTGCTCCACCTGCTGCTATCCATGTTGTTGCTGAAAGCCTACAGTGCCTGAACAGAGCCTGCACATTGCCTGTAGTGTGACTCCCAGCAACACACTCGCACAGAGCAAGCTATGGTATTGTATTAGAAAAAATGTGCACATCAGTGACGTACTACTGACGTCTCGAGAGACATTTTAATTTGTGATGATTTATGTAAAATTTTGCTTAATATGTGACAGTCATTGCTCAATGGTCATACGTTATACTATTGTTATAGACATTCAATTAGATTTTAATTTGAGGCTATATGGTAGAAAGTGATAAGGGAAGCTAGTGGGTCTGGGCATGTGTGATGTAGTTGATGTTTGTATGATGTATTTTGTATTGTTTCTCAACGATCAAATAAAATCAACAACCAACAAAAAAACATAGATTGTAAAAGCTTATTGTGGTTATTCGGCGAGGAAAAAGGTTCAGTTTGAACTTGTTGCACTACGGGATTTTCAGGTCGGGCCTTTGGAAAAGTACGATACCTGTGTCAGTAAGGAGAATATGGACATGCGTACATTTTGGTAGAAGGCACTGAAAAACGGTGTAACTCTCTGGCTACCACTAGAGGGAGTAGTGGGCTTACATTCACTTATCCACTTCGGCGCATCAGAGGAAGAGAGAACGAAGCAGCTCGATCATCAAGAGTCAAGTGAAGCGTATTTGACAACAGCCACAGGATTTCTGCCTAGATACTGTAACTCCTAGACCTGCTATGACCTAACATCACAGGGCCTCTTGTTGCTTAAAGAGTTTAGACTCATTTATCCAAATACGGAAATTCTGTTGAAATGTGAATGGCCTGCCAAACCATCCTGCTTTTATGACATAATACTTCTGCTCTCGACAAAGAACTCGACACCATCTGGACGAGATGTGAGTTTGGACAATGCACATAGCTTGGCAGTTAGTACCAGGAGAGAGCCTTTGATTCTGCAGCAGGTATGACAGTTAGTACCAGGAGAGAGCCTTTGATTCTGCAGCAGGTATGACAGTTAGTACCAGGAGAGAGCCTTTGATTCTGCAGCAGGTATGACAGTTAGTACCAGGAGAGAGCCTTTGATTCTGCAGCAGGTATGACAGTTAGTACCGGAGAGAGCCTTTGATTCTGCAGCAGGTATGACAGTTAGTACCATGTGAGAGCCTTTGATTCTGCAGCAGGTATGACAGTTAGTACCAGGAGAGAGCCTTTGATTCTGCAGCAGGTATGATATTGTAGCATACCCACATGAGGTAACAGTTTCACACATTACCTGTGTAGGGGTTAGTTTGAATCACTGTTACCTTGTAGCTAAGATTATCTACTTCCTGAAGGCTTTGATCAATTAGTAAATAGGTATTATTACTGCGCTGTTGGAGCTAGAAACAAAAGCATTTCGCTGCACCTGCGATAAGATTTGCAAATCTGTGTATTCGAACAATAAACTTTGATTTGATTTGAAATCATGTGATACTGCTTTCAGCCTTACCAATGTATACTGCAATGTCCCTTGGTGGGATGAGTAAAGTGCTACTAACTACAACTACTACCATTACTACTGCTTTCAGTATTATTATTATTATTATTATAACAACAATCAAAAGCAACATGACCATGACAGGCTTTCATGCATGCAGTTTTTTACAATGGGTCTTTTTCTAAAATAGAATTTTATGAGGCACCGACTGAAACAGAACTGAACTCAGGTATGTGAACCCCTGTGACCTGTAATGAGAAACACATCCAAGGACACCCTATGAATGTCCAGCAGTATTAAGCCTAAAGCTATTCCAGCTTTCCTGTTCCCAGCTCCACATAACAGGGGCATTACTGCTATCTGACACCTTGGTTGGTTCCCGTATGGATCTCATGGACTTCTGTTCAAGCATTAGGGGGCCTAGTGAAGTACTAAAATAACTTGCTCTACTAAGAACTGAACGACATCGAAACAAACATTCTAGCAAACTAAACAGACATCACTTTTCTGGCAACACACAACCCTCTGGAGTGGGGAAATCTCTTCTGAAACACAGCTAACTGTAGCTAAACTGTCCTGTCCATTCAATGAGAATAAGGCTGGAGGAAGAGTGTTTTGTTAGGGGGATGGAATGTCCACCATGTTGAGTCAGTCAGGCAATAACAACTTTCAGCACCGACACAGTTAATGGTAGAAGACTGAGAGGTGTGTGAATTGAGTTGACAGATAGACCACAAGGGGATATTTGATGGACAGAGGGCAAAGGAGAGAGAGGAGAGAGAGAGAACACTAGAGAGAGAACTCTAGAAAGAGAGAGAGCAAGAGAGAAAGAAACAAACAAACAGAGAGAGAACACTAGAGAGAGAGAGAGCGAGATAGAGATAAAGAAACAAAGAAAGAGAGAGAGAGAGAACTAGAGAAAGAAAGAAAGAAAGAAAGAAAGAAAGAAAGAAAGAAAAAGAAAGAAAGAAAAAGCAATCACTACAGATAGAAGGAAAAGCTTTCAGTGGGGTGATCCGTGTAGAATAATTGTCTCATTGCTGGACAGCATGTCTGCTGAAGACGGATGGAAGCAATTACCACAGTCTGTTTGCCAGAAGCCCAGGAACCAGAGTCTGGATCCCTACAGAGAGGCTCCATCCCTACAGAGAGGCTGACGAAACAGAAAAAAAGGCTGACGTTTACATGGATATATAAGAAAGCATTCCTCCTGCGGGGGCCCCAGTGTTACCTCTGGTTTCATCCCTGCCACAGTCATGCCAAAGCAGCCACTTCCTCCAGGACGCTCCCCGTGGGTGTGGAGCTTCCAAGATATAAGCCATTTTCTCTCTAGCTACACACACAACTGCTAAACCTATGACTAGCTGTCATACCTGCTGCAAGAAAGTCACTTTATATTCCTTTGAGAAGTTATATTAGGACCTTTTTGAGAAACCACATGTCTGTGTGCTCGATTTTATACACCTGTCAGCAACGGGTGTGGTTGAAATAGCCAAATCCACTCATTTGAAAGGGTGTCCACATACTGCTGTATATACAGTGTATGTCATGGCTCTGGGATAGTGATAGTGTAGTTACTATGTGTATTTTGGTGCTGAACACACTGTCACTCTATAAAGGTAGACTGTCAATATGTAAATATGATGTGGAGTGGTACCCTCATGGGCTTATAAGACCAATACTATTGAGACTGTAGATGGTAAAAATAGTGGCCTGTTTTTGTTTTATTTTCCACCAGTGAGACTTTAGTCGTACGAATTGCTGAAAAGCAGTTAGTGTTGTTTCCTTCATGGACAATAACGCCATCTTGAAATAGTTTCATTCTGTTTTAATGTGGGCATTCACAACGTATTTCACCATGTTTTCCTCCCACTCTGGTCAGAAACACACTGGAACACACTGAGATACCCTGTGATTATTCTGAAACCCAAATTACAGCTTCTGAACACGCAGATCTTGGAGGACATGGTGCGGAATAGCCCAGCCCAGAACTCAAACTATGGAAACAGACCCGCAGACAACAATGACACTTTACAGTGACACGGGCTGCTGAGACTTTACAGTGACACAGTCTGCTGAGACTTTACAGTGACACGGTCTGCTGAGACTTTACAGTGACACAGTCTGCTGAGACTTTACAGTGACACGGTCTGCTGAGACTTTACAGTGACACGTCTGCTGAGACTTTACAGTGACACGGTCTGCTGAGACTTTACAGTGAGACGTCTACTGAGACTTTACAGTGATACGTCTGCTGAGACTTTACAGTGACACGTCTGCTGAGACTTTACAGTGACACGTCTGCTGAGACTTTACAGTGACACGTCTGCTGAGACTACAGTGACACGGTCTGCTGAGACTTTACAGTGACACGGGCTGCTGAGACTTTACAGTGACACGTATGCTGAGACTTTACAGTGACACGGTCTGCTGAGACTTTACAGTGACACAGTCTGCTGAGACTTTACAGTGACACGGTCTGCTGAGACTTTACAGTGACACAGTCTGCTGAGACTTTACAGTGACACGGTCTGCTGAGACTTTACAGTGACACGTCTGCTGAGACTTTACAGTGACACGGTCTGCTGAGACTTTACAGTGAGACGTCTACTGAGACTTTACAGTGATACGTCTGCTGAGACTTTACAGTGACACGCCTGCTGAGACTTTACAGTGACACGTCTGCTGAGACTTTACAGTGACACGTCTGCTGAGACTACAGTGACACGGTCTGCTGAGACTTTACAGTGACACGGGCTGCTGAGACTTTACAGTGACACAGTATGCTGAGACTTTCCAGTGACACGGTCTGCTGAGACTTTACAGTGACACAGTCTGCTGAGACTTTACAGTGACACGGTCTGCTGAGACTTTACAGTGACACGTCTGCTGAGACTTTACAGTGACACGGTCTGCTGAGACTTTACAGTGAGACGTCTACTGAGACTTTACAGTGATACGTCTGCTGAGACTTTACAGTGACAAGTCTGCTGAGACTTTACAGTGACACGTCTGCTGAGACTTTACAGTGACACGTCTGCTGAGACTACAGTGACACGGTCTGCTGAGACTTTACAGTGACACGGGCTGCTGAGACTTTACAGTGACACAGTATGCTGAGACTTTACAGTGACACGGTCTGCTGAGACTTTACAGTGACACAGTCTGCTGAGACTTTACAGTGACACGGTCTGCTGAGACTTTACAGTGACACAGTCTGCTGAGACTTTACAGTGACACGGTCTGCTGAGACTTTACAGTGACACGTCTGCTGAGACTTTACAGTGACACGGTCTGCTGAGACTTTACAGTGAGACGTCTACTGAGACTTTACAGTGATACGTCTGCTGAGACTTTACAGTGACACGTCTGCTGAGACTTTACAGTGACACGTCTGCTGAGACTTTACAGTGACACGTCTGCTGAGACTACAGTGACACGGTCTGCTGAGACTTTACAGTGACACGGGCTGCTGAGACTTTACAGTGACACAGTATGCTGAGACTTTCCAGTGACACGGTCTGCTGAGACTTTACAGTGACACAGTCTGCTGAGACTTTACAGTGACACGGTCTGCTGAGACTTTACAGTGACACGTCTGCTGAGACTTTACAGTGACACGGTCTGCTGAGACTTTACAGTGACACGGTCTGCTGAGACTTTACAGTGACACGTCTGCTGAGACTTTACAGTGACACGGTCTGCTGAGACTTTACAGTGAGACGGTCTGCTGAGACTTTACAGTGACATGTCTGCTGAGACTTTACAGTGACACGGTCTGCTGAGACTTTACAGTGACACGGTCTGCTGAGACTTTACAGTGACACGTCTGCTGAGACTTTACAGTGACACGGTCTGCTGAGACTTTACAGTGAGACGGTCTGCTGAGACTTTACAGTGACATGTCTGCTGAGACTTTACAGTGACACGTCTGCTGAGACTTTACAGTGAGACGTCTGCTGAGACTTTACAGTGACACGTCTGCTGAGACTTTACAGTGACACGTCTGCTGAGACTTTACAGTGACACGTCTGCTGAGACTTTACAGTGACACGTCTGCTGAGACTACAGTGACACGGTCTGCTGAGACTTTACAGTGACACGAGCTGCTGAGACTTTACAGTGACACGGTCTGCTGAGACTTTACAGTGACACGGTCTGCTGAGACTTTACAGTGACACAGTCTGCTGAGACTTTACAGTGACACGGTCTGCTGAGACTTTACAGTGACACGTCTGCTGAGACTACAGTGACACGGTCTGCTGAGACTTTACAGTGACACGGGCTGCTGAGACTTTATAGTGACACAGTATGCTGAGACTTTACAGTGACACGGTCTGCTGAGACTTTACAGTGACACAGTCTGCTGAGACTTTACAGTGACACGTCTGCTGAGACTTTACAGTGACACGTCTGCTGAGACTTTATAGTGACATGGTCTGCTGAGACTTTACAGTGACACGGTCTGCTGAGACTTTACAGTGACACAGTCTGCTGAGACTTTACAGTGACACGTCTGCTGAGACTTTACAGTGACACGTCTGCTGAGACTTTACAGTGACATGGTCTGCTGAGACTTTACAGTGACACGTCTGCTGAGACTTTACAGTGACACGGTCTGCTGAGACTTTATTGTGACATGGTCTGTCAACTGTGTTTCAGTGTGTGTGAAGGTATTTCCTTCCCAGCTGAAAGCAGGTATTGTGTTGTGTACAGAGCTTGTATAGAGCTTGGTTGCAGTTATTCTCTGCTTCTCTGGTCTCTGCTAGGTTAGGATACGATCCCAGAGAACCCACTATGGTTCCCAGCTCAGATACAAGGCCAGCTCCAGCTGTAAATACGCAGGACCCCCCACAGGGGCAAAGCTCTGTCTGCTCTGTTCTGAATCACAGACCCCCACTGTCCAATCAGATGTCAGCGGTTGCGTCCCAAATGGCCCCATATTCCCTATGTAGTGCACTACTTTTGACCAGAGACCACAGCAAATACACTCTCCCAAAGGGCTCCTGTCAAAAGTAGTGCACTATGTAGGGAATAGGGTGCCATTTAAGGATCACCCAGTGTCTCAGCCTAACCACCCCGTCGGCTCCTAAACCTCAAGATGCCATGAATGTAAAGATGTAAGATTGAGTCGTGCCTACTGTTCTGTACTGATCTCATGCATCAGGTGTTTGACTGAAGAAGCGTAACAGAGCATCACAGTGGGCTGGTAGTAGAGAAGCCTACCACATCCAGGATCTGGAGACAGCAGAGACTCTGGATAGTTGATACCTCAGAACCTGCAGCTCTGTTTCCTCCATTCACCAAGCAGACCTTTCAAAGGCAAGCTGCAGCATCCGCCTGGCCAGGGAAAAGCAGAGGAGTCTGTCCAGGGAAGAGCAGGGAGTCTGGCCAGGGGAGAGCGGGAGTCTGTCCAGGGGAGAGCAGGGAGTCTGGCCAGGGGAGAGCAGGGAGTCGGGCCCGGGGAGAGCAGGGAGTCGGGCCCGGGGAGAGCAGGGAGTCTGGCCTAGTGTTGGAGAGATATCCCAGATGAAGCACCATGGGGAAGCAATCAGAGAGTGACAGACGGGAACACAGACAGATGAGATCATCTGGTGGAATAGACTGTGATAGTAGGAGTTGTTGGGTTGTCTCTGCTTTGACTGGAAAAGCTGAGGGAGGGAAAGCAGTGGAGAGAAGCCCAAAGAGGAAGAGAGGAAGAGAGGAAGAGAGGGAGAGAGGAACCACAGCTGAAGTGTGTGGGTGCCATCTCTTTGTTTTTGGTCTCTCTCTCCCTCTGTTTTCTGTCTCTCTCTCTCTGTCTCTCTCTCTCTCTCTCTCTCTCTCTCTCTCTCTCTCTCTCTCTCTCTCTCTCTCTCTGTCTCTCTCAGTTTTCTGTCTCTCTGTTTCTCTCTCTCTGTTTTCTGTCTCTCTCTCTCTCCCTCTGTCTCTCTCTTTTCTCTCTCTCTCTTTATATTTCTCTCTCTCTTTCTCTCTGTCTATCTCTTACACACACAAACACGAATGCACAAACGTGACAAACATGGTGGGACAGAGATATCAAGTGTCTTTCTGGATGTCCATGGATGGTGTAGCGTGGAAAATCCAACATGAAGCACAATACAGTATGTCTGAAGTCTATATGTCCATATGATTACACTATGTTGGTCATAAACATCATGTTGTTTGATTCCTATAACAGATGCAGCTCAGCCTCCCGAGTGGCGCAGCGGTCTAAGGCACTGCATCGCAGTGTTGTGGCGTCCCTACAGCCTGGGGTTCGATCATTACCAGCCGTGACCGGGAGTCCCAAAAGGTGGCGCACAATTGGCCAGCGTCGTCCAGGTTAGGGGAGGGTTTGGCCGGGGGGGCTATACTTGGCTCATCGCGCTCTAGCGACTCCTTGTGGCGGGCCGGGCGCCTGAAGGCTGACTTCGGTCGTCAGTTGAACAGTGTTTCCTCCGACACGTTGGTGCAGCTGGCTTTCGTGTTAAACGAGCGGGTGTTATGAAGCGTGGTTTGGCGGGCCATGTTTCGGGGGACGCATGACCTTCGCCTCTCCCGAGCCCGTTGGGGATTTGCAGCAATGAGACAAGATCGTAATCACGAAAAATATAACAGATGCAGCTCAAGTCAGTTGTATTATTTTTCTACTTCATGCATGAGGTCATAATTAGCATTGTTAGCCACTGTGCGATCTGAGAGAGAAACTGCAGAAACAATCGTGAATAGTTTTACTCTGTGTTCTAACCTGACTTATTGAACTAAGAGTGAGACTGTGTCACACCCTGATCTGTTTCACCTAGTCCTCCCAGTTCTGACCCTTGCCTGTTCTGGACTCTGTACCCACCTGCCTGACCATTCTGCCTGCCCTGACCTCTTCGCCCTTCCTGCCGCTCTGTACCTCCGGGACTCTGATCTGGTTATGACCTTTTGCCTATCCACGACCATTCTCTTGCCTATTCCCTTTGGATTTATTAAACATCTTAACCTCCAACCATCTGCCTCCTGTGTCTGCATTTGGGTCTTGCCTAGTGTCATGATAGACTTTAATTGAATCCGTTCTGTGGAAGCTTTTAAAATGTTTAAGTAGATGTGAGATTTGGATGGATTTTACCAGATGTTTTCTGATGATTAAACCAACAAAAGCTTCTTTATTGTTTAGATCTCCTGTAAAAAACAGGAGGAGAGAAGTGGTTGGAAACTCAAAACTTTCATGCTTAGTAACACTTAGCCTTCCAATGACTTGTGTTTGTGCCTTCACCTCAGATTTTAATTGGATGGTTTTCATGCACAGCCCATACAGGACCTGTAAAACGCTTTCATTAATTTACAGCTGTGAAAGTCAACATTATAATGTAAATCTGGAGCCCCCTCAGAGTTCAGGATCAATTAACTGGCAGAGATGTGTGTCTGGAAATAATTGTGAAAACCCACACAGCCTAATAAAAATGTACCAACAGAAGGTATAATATTAATACTGTACCATTCTACCATTCTGCTGTTCTCTGAGAGGGACACTGCCATTCTGCTGTTCTCTGAGAGGGACACTACCATTCTGCTCTACTCTGAGAGGGACACTACCATTATGCTGTATTCTGAGGGGGACTACCATTCTGCTGTACTCTGAGGGGGGACACTACCATTCTGCTGTACTCTGAGGGGGGACTACCATTCTGCTGTACTCTGAGGGGACACTACCATTCTGCTGTTCTCTGAGAAGGACACTGCCTTTATGCTGTACTCTGAGGGGGGACTACCATTCTGCTGTACTCTGAGGGGGGACACTACCATTCTGCTGTACTCTGAGGGGGGACTCTACCATTCTGCTGTACTCTGAGGGGGACACTACCATTCTGCTGTACTCCGAGGGGACACTACCATTCTGCTGTATTCTGAGGGGACACTACCATTCTGCTGTACTCTGAGGGGGACACTACCATTCTGCTGTACTCCGAGGGGGGACACTACCATTCTGCTGTACTCTGAGGGGGGACTACCATTCTGCTGTACTCTGACGGGGGACACTACCATTATGCTGTACTCTGAGGGGGGACTCTACCATTCTGCTGTACTCTGAGGGGGGACTCTACCATTCTGCTGCTGTACTCTGAGAGGGACACTACCATTCTGCTGTACTCTGACGGGGGACTCTACCATTCTGCTGTACTCTGAGGGGGGACACTACCATTCTGCTGTACTCTGAGGGGGGACACTACCATTCTGCTGTACTCTGAGGGGGGACACTACCATTCTGCTGTACTCCGAGGGGGGACTACCATTCTGCTTTCCCACATGTCAGTGTCAGTCCAAAACACAACAGCTGGAGATCTTGGGCTGCCATGCTGGCTAAATCTGGAACAATTATTACCACCTGCACTTTGTGGGATTCGGAGCCTGTAAGATGAACAGCACACTGAAATGGAAAGTGCAGTTGGACTAAATGAAACAGCGCTCATGCAGTCACTTTGAGATCAGTTCCTAGATTTAAGAGTCTTGACGCCAAAGTGTTAAGGTTTAAGGTTTAACAGCCGCTCTGCTTCTAATTGGTCTCCTGGCGGTGTTCTGCTGTTAGTGATTCTGTCTGTGTTACACAGAGGCTCGAATGGTACCCTACTGCATAACATAGACCCCTGTGGGCCCTGGTCAAAAGTAGTGCACTATGTTGGGAATAGGGTGTAATTTAGGACACAGCCGGACTAAGTGATATAGAGGAGCAGCGTGTGGCTGCCAGTCTGTTGCTGCTGTCTTGCCAACTCCTTATGGAACACATGTTTGGCTTGACAATGACAGCAACGGAGTTTGAAAGAGCACAAACAGGAAAGGATAAAACGGAGTACCCTGTTGGTGGGGCACAGAACAGCAATTTGTCTGCAATTCCTCTGTGTGTCTGTGTCATAATGGCCCACCCATGTCCTGAGGTATCTCAGTGGTAACATGATGGCCCACCCATGTCCTGAGGTATCTCAGTGGTAACATGATGGCCCACCCATGTCCTGAGGTATCTCAGTGGTAACATGATGGCCCACCCATGTCCTGAGGTATCTCAGTGGTAACATGATGGCCCACCCATGTCCTGAGGTATCTCAGTGGTAACATGATGGCCCACCCATGTCCTGAGGTATCTCAGTGGTAACATGATGGCCCACCCATGTCCTGGGGTATCTCAGTAGTAACATGATGGCCCACCCATGTCCTGGGGTATCTCAGTAGTAACATGTTGGCCCACCCATGTCCTGGGGTATCTCAGTAGTAACATGTTGGCCCACCCATGTCCTGGGGTATCTCAGTAGTAACATGTTGGCCCACCCATGTCCTGGGGTATCTCAGTGGTCATAATGCCAGTGGTAATATAGTCATGCTAATGGACTGACTTGACATATTTTCTGGGTCCTCAAAGCGCATGACATTGTACAGTGCCTAACCCCACTAGAATGAAAGCAGCAATATTGGTGCAGTAGATAAGTACAGCAGATATGTCATGTCCTCCTTCTTCTGACAGATATTTGATCCAGTCTAGGGACATGGATGTCATGTCCACCTTCTTCTGACAGATATTTAATCCAGTCTAGGGACATGGATGTCATGTCCACCTTCTTCTGACAGATATTTGATCCAGTCTAGGGACATGGATGCCATGTCCACCTTCTTCTGACAGATATTTGATCCAGTCTAGGGACATGGATGTCATGTCCACCTTCTTCTGACAGGTAGTTGATCCAGTCTAGGGACATGGATGCCACGTCCTCCTTCTTCTGACAGATATTTGATCCAGTCTAGGGACATGGATGTCATGTCCTCCTTCTTCTGACAGATATTTGATCCAGTCTAGGGACATGGATGTCATGTCCTCCTTCTTCTGACAGATATTTGATCCAGTCTAGGGACATGGATGTCATGTCCACCTTCTTCTGACAGATATTTGATCCAGTCTAGGGACATGGATGTCATGTCCACCTTCTTCTGACAGATATTTGATCCAGTCTAGGGACATGGATGTCATGTCCACCTTCTTCTGACAGATATTTGATCCAGTCAGGGGACATGGATGTCATGTCCACCTTCTTCTGACAGATAGTTGATCCAGTCTAGGGACATGGATGTCATGTCCTCCTTCTTCTGACAGATATTTAATCCAGTCTAGGGACATGGATGTCATGTCCACCTTCTTCTGACAGATATTTTATCCAGTCTAGGGACATGGATGTCATGTCCACCTTCTTCTGACAGATATTTGATCCAGTCAGGGGACATGGATGAAAATGCATCTGTTCTGACATCACACAGGTCATGAGGTACACCCACAGCACAGTACATAACAACTTGGAGCCCAGTTTTCACAGATGCAGGTGCAGCTCATCGGTGCAGCTCATCGGTACAGCTCATCGCTGCAGCTCATCGGTGCAGCTCATCGGTACAGCTCATCGCTGCAGCTCATCGGTGCAGCTCATCGGTACAGCTTATCACTGCAGCTCATCGGTACAGCTCATCGGTAGAACTCATCGGTGCAGCTCATCGGTGCAGCTCATCGGTACAGCTCATTGGTACAGCTCATCAGTAGAACTCATCGGTGCAGCTCATCGGTGCAGCTCATCGGTGCAGCTCATCGGTGCAGCTCATCGGTACAGCTCATCGGTGCAGCTCATCGGTACAGCTCATCAGTAGAACTCATCGGTGCAGCTCATCGGTGCAGCTCATCGGTACAGCTCATCGGTACAGTTCATCAGTAGAACTCATCGGTGCAGCTCATCGGTGCAGCTCATCGGTACAGCTCATCGCTGCAGCTCATCGGTGCAGCTCATCGGTACAGCTCATCGGTGCAGCTCCTCGGTGCAGCTCATCGCTGCAGCTCACACAGAAGTGGAGGTGAAGCGGAATGAAGCTATGGCCAATAAAACTTTGTGGTGTTTTCTCACTGAAACCTGTGGGCTCACTCACCCATTTTCTTTTGTAAATCTCAGGAGATTTACAAAACCAAGACGTGACCTGGATAGTTCTGCAATCAACC
Source organism: Brachymystax lenok tsinlingensis (assembly GCA_030435695.1). Classification (NCBI taxonomy): domain Eukaryota; kingdom Metazoa; phylum Chordata; class Actinopteri; order Salmoniformes; family Salmonidae; genus Brachymystax; species Brachymystax lenok. Next base: position 20,720,415 of record CM059783.1, on the reverse strand, counting down.
TACTTTACATGTCACTTTTCTTAACGTTACTGAGAAGTTGTTAGGGCTTAATGCTCCATTTACAGAAAACAGATGCTGAATGTAGTTAGAAAGCCTGTTATCAGAGAAAAAGTGAGTGAGATACATTCATATATTATCCTCACTGACTTATGGACCTCTGAAAGAGTGGAGTTATGATGACCCAAATATCTCATGGTCATTGACCATACCTCTCCCCCATCTCTCCCTATCCCTCCCTCCCTCCATCTTTCTCCCCCACCAACACATTTCTACCCCATCCTGCTCTTCCCCCTTCTCTTCCTCCTCTCTCCCCCATCCTGCTCTTCCCCCCTCTCTTCCTCCTCTCTCCCTCACCAACAGAAGATTACATTCCGGTGGCCAGCAGCAGAGTGAAGAGGTCTGGATTGGGGTGTAGGGGTGTAAGTCTGAGAGCCTGGTGAGTCAGTCAATCATATTTCAGAACAGACAGAGAACCACACCGCTGGCGCCACATCAGTACAGAGCAGAAAGGCTAGAGAGGGGAGGGTTACACACAGACAGACAAACACACACACACAGTACCCTGTCCGCACCACAGAGGAACCTCTGGTCTGCACTGGAGAGCAGATGTCAGAGTGAATGGTTTATGGTCCATGGTAAACTGTCTGGAGTCACACAGCAATAATTTTTCATTATTCAGTCTGTGTTTACTCTACATACAAAATGTACCATCCTTCATACATCTAACAGACATCCAACCAGAAAAATGGTTGGCAAAGAGACAAAGCGGAACGTTGCCTATTAGCCAGCATGAAACAAAGAGAGAGGATGAATGGGTGTTAGATTAGAACCTCCATGTTTTTGTGGAGATTCATAACTATACTGGGGTTTGTTTATAGCTGGATTAGAGAGAGAGAGAGAGAGAGAGAGGGAGAAAGAAAGAAAGAGGGGAGAGAGGGCGAGAGAGGAGAGAGAGGGGAGATAGAGGGAAAGAGAGAGAGGGGGCTGTCTGTATGTTCTTTAGAGGTGACATGATATTTATTTATGGAGTGAGGACCCCAAGGTGCTCATGGGATAAGACAGATGTTCTAAAATAATAATCAAGATGACACATAATCCTGCTAACACTCCGATACCTGAGATCCCTTTCCTCTTGTCTAAACCCTGGTTCTCTGCCAAAGAGGGAAAGCGAAAGGGGGATACCTAGTCAGTTGCACAACTGAATGCATTCAATAAAAATGTGTCTTCCGCATTTAACCCAACCCCTCTGAATCAGACTGTCCGGCTCGGTAACAGAAGGGGTTTAAGCCATGTGAGTCTTAAATAGCTCATGATAATCTCTCCTGTTGACTGGTGAAGAGAAAGAGACAGGTGTGTTGTATCTCCATGACGACCCAGGCCCACACAGACACAGCCACTCACTGACAGACACACATTCCTGCTGTGAATGACAGGGAATAACACAGGGACAACTAGCCTTCTGGTCCAGGCTGTGGAGAGGAGAGAATGAAATGGAATGTATTCCATATGGGGGGGCTGGAAAGAGGGAATTCATTAGTTCCAGAATCTTCTATGGGAGAGTAGGGTAGGATGAGCCAAAGGGGAAAGTTGAGCCACCCTTGTTTCTAGGAAACTATAGACCAAATTTATAATTTGACCAAATAGTTAGGAAATATATATATATTTTGGGTTGTATTTTCAACTCCTTTTTTGTGATATCCAATTACAATCTTCTCTTCAAATCAAATCAAATTTTATTTGTCACATACACATGGTTAGCAGATGTTAATGCGAGTGTAGCGAAATGCTTGTGCTTCTAGTTCCGACCATGCAGTAGTATCTAACAAGTAATCTAACAAATTCACAACAACTACCTTATACACACAAGAGTAAAGGAATGAATATGAGTATGTACATATAAATATATGGATGAGCGATGGCTGACCGGCATAGGCAAGATGCAGTTGATGGTATGGAGTACAGTATATACACATATATATATGAGATGAGTAATGTAGGATATGTAGACATTATATAAATGGAATTGTTTAAAGTGGCTAGTGATACATTATTTCATCCAATTATAATTATTAAAGTGGCTAGAGATTTGGGTCGATGGCCGAACGGCATAGGCAAGATTCAGTAGATGGTTTAGAGTACAGTGTAAACATTTGATATGAGTATGTCGGATACGTAAACATTATATACAAAATTGTTTAAAGTGGCTAGTGATGCATTGTTACATCCAATTCTTATGTTTAAAGTGGCTAGAGATTTAAGTCAGTATGATGGCAGCAGCCACTCAATGTTAGTGATGGCCTTGAGGTAGAAGCTGTTTTTCAGTCTCTCTCGGTCCCAGCTTTGATGCACCTGTACTGACCTCGCCTTCTGGATGATAGCGGGGTGAACAGGCAGTGGCTCGGGTGGTTGTTGTCCTTGATGATCTTTTTGGCCTTCCTGTGACATCGGGTGGAGTATGTGTCCTGAAGGGCAGGTAGTTTACCCCCGGTGATGCGTTGTGCAGTCCTCACTACCCTCTGGAGAGCCTTACGGTTGTGGGCGGAGCAGTTGCCGTACCAGGCGGTGATACAGCCCGACAGGATGCTCTCAATTGTGCATCTGTAGAAGTTTGTGAGTGATTATGGTGACAAGCCGAATTTCTTCATCCTCCTGAGGTTGAAGAGGCTCTGTTGCGCCTTCTTCACCACGCTGTCTGTGTGGGTGGACCAATTCAGTTTGTCTGTGATGTGTATGCCGAGGAACTTAAAACTTTCCACCTTCTCCACTACTGTCCCCTCGATGTGGATAGGGGGGTGCTCCCTCTCCTTTTTCCTGAAGTCCACGATCATCTCCTTTGTTTTGTTGACATTGAGTGAGAGGTTATTTTCCTGACACCACACTCCGAGGGCCCTCACCACCTCCCTGTAGGCCGTCTCGTCGTTGTTGGTAGTCAAGCCTACCACTGTAGTGTCGTCAGCAAACTTGATGATTGAGTTGGATGCGTGCTTGGCAACGCAGTCATGGGTAAACAGGGAGTACAGGAGAGGGCTGAGAACACACCCTTGTGGGGCCCCAGTGTTGAGGATCAGCGGGGTGGAGATGTTGTTTCCTACCCTCACCACCTGGGGCCGGCCCGTCAGGAAGTCCAGGACCCAGTTGCACAGGGCTGGGTCGAGACCCAGGGTCTCAAGCTTAATGACGAGCTTGGAGGAACTATGGTGTTAAATGCTGAGCTGTAGTCGATGAACAGCATTCTTACATAAGTATTCCTCTTGTCCAGATGGGTTAGGGCAGTATGCAGTGTGATTGCGATTGCGTCGTCTGTGGACCTATTGGGACGGTAAGCAAATTGGAGTGGGTCCAGGGTGTCTGGCAGGATGGAGGTGATATGATCCTTGACTAATCTCTCAAAGCACTTCATGAGTGAGTGCTACGGGGCGATAGTCATTTAGCTCAGTTACCTTAGCTTTCTTGGGAACAGGAACAATGGTGGCCCTCTTGAAGCATGTGGGAACAGCAGCCTGGGATAGGGACTGATTGAATATGTCCGTAAACACACCAGCCAGCTGGTCTGCGCATGCTCTGAGGACACGGCCAGGGATGCCATCTGTGCCGGCAGCCTTGCGAGGGTTAACACGTTTAAATGTTTTTCTCACATTGGCTGCGGTGAAGGAGAGCCCACAGGTTTTGGTAGCAGGCCGTGTCGGTGGCACTGTATTGTCCTCAAAGCGAGCAAAGAAGTTGTTTAGTTTGTCTGGGAGCAGGACGTCATGGTCCGCATACGGGCTGGTTTTCTTTGTAGTCCGTGATTAACTGTAGACCCTGCCACATTCCTCTTGTGTCTGAGCCGTTGAATTGTGATTCTACTTTGTCTCTATATTGACGCTTAGCTTGTTTGATTGCCTTGCGGAGGGAATAGCTACACTGTTTGTATTCAGTCATGTTTCCGGTAGCCTTACCCTGGTTAAAAGCAGTTGTTCGTGCTTTCAGTTTTGCGCGAATGCTGCCATCAATCCACGGTTTCTGGTTGGGGAAGGTTTTAATATTTGCTATGGGTACAACATCACCAATGCACTTGCTAATAAACTCGTTCACCGAATCAGCGTATACATCAATGTTGTTGTCAGATGCTGTCCGGAACATATCCCAGTCCACGTGCTCGAAGCAATCTTGCAGCATGGAATCAGATTGGTCGGACCAGCGTTGAACCGACCTGAGAACGGGCGTTTCCTGTTTTAGTTTCTGTTTGTAGGCTGGGAGCAACAAAATGGAGTCATGGTCAGACTTGCTGAAAGGAGGGCGGAGAATAGCCTTGTATGCATCACGGAAGTTGGAATAACAATGATCCAGGATTTTCCAGCCCGGGTGGCACATTCGATATGCTGGTAAAATTTCGGGAGCCTTGTTTTCAAATTAGCCTTATTAAAATCCCCAGCCACAATAAATGCAGCCTCAGGATATGTGGTTTCCAATTTACCTAGAGTGAAATTAATTTCTTTCAGTGCCGTCGATGTGTCAGCTTGAGGGGGGATGTACACGGCTATGATTATAATTGAGGAGAATTCTCTTGGTAGATAATGCGATCTGCATTTGATTGTAAGGAATTCTATGTCAGGTGAACAAAAGGAATTGAGTTCCTGTATGTTGTTATGATCACACCACGACTCGTTAATCATAAGACATACACCCCCGCCCTTCTTCTTACCAGATAGATGTTTGTTTCTGTCAGCGCGATGCGTGGAGAAACCAGGCGGCTGTACCGACTCTGATAACGTGTCCTGAGTGAGCCATGTTTCCGTGAAGCAAAGAACGTTGCAGTCTCGGATGTCTCTCTAGAAGGCAACCCTCGATCGGATTTCGTCTACTTTGTTGTCCAGAGACTGTACATTGGCGATTAAAATACTCGGGAGAGGTGCACGATGTGCCCGTCGGCGTAGCTTGACCAAAAGACCGGCGCGTTTCCCTCTTCTCTCGGCGCCGCCGTTGTTTTGAAGTCGCTGGCTGGGATCCAGTCTATTGTCCTGGTTGGGGTAACAAACAGAGAATCCTCTTTGGGAAAGTCGTATTCCTGGTCGTAATGTTGGTAAGTTGACGCGTTGCTCTTATATCCAATAGTTCCTCTCGGTTGTATGTAATAAAGCGTAATATTTCCCGGGGTAACAATGTAAGAAGTAATACATAAAAACAAAATACTGCATAGTTTCCTGAGAACGTGAAGCGAGGCTGCCATCTCTGTCGGCGCCGGAAGTAATCACTGCAACTCCCCAACGGGCTCGGGAGGCGAAAGTCAAGTCATGAGTCCTCCGCCAAACTGCACTTCTTAACACCCGCCCGCTTAACCCGAAGCCGGCCGCACAAATGTGCCTGAGGAAACACAGCTGTGCGCCGCCCTATGGGACTCCAGGTCACGGCTGGTTGTGACACAGCCTGGGATCGAAACCCAGGTCTGTAGTGACACCTCAAGCGTGGGCTAATGTAGTCAAAATGTTTGCCTTGGGGTAAGTTGTGTCAATGGTTGAGCCAATGGCAAGATGAGCAAGTGTTTTATTCCCAGGCGTAATGCAAGGCATTATCTCTAGGATATGAGGTAAAAACTAGGCCTGGCCTGTGTTAAAAGTGTACAAAAAAAGTACAATGTGTTTGTTAGGTGTTAAGCCTGTGTTGAAAGATGCTTAAAATGGGCCTCCCGAGTGGCACAGTGGTCTAAGGCACTGCATCGCAGTGATAGAGGAGTTACTACAGATCCGGGTTTGATCCCTGGGTGTGTCGCAACCCGCCGCGACCGGGAGACCCATGAGGCACCGCACAATTGGCCCAGCGTCGTCCAGGTTAGGGAGGGTTTGGCCAGCCTGGATGTCCTTGTCCTATCGTGCTCTAGCAACTCCTTCGGTCGCCAGCTGTACAGTGTTTCCTCCGAAACACTGTGTTTGGGAAATAAATTCATTCACTTGTGCTGGGTAATGTCAGGAAAAGAGGGCCTTTTACATCCCTTCAATATTTTCAGTAGAAGTTGTGCATCAATATTGAATTTTAAAAGCCTGTAATATAAAATTAGATTTTTAAATTAGATTTTTATTATGAGTAAAGACTTGCTAAAGTGCCCTGATTCTTGACATTGACATGTCGCTCTGTGCACTGACTTCTAGGAAGGTTTTAACCCACTTAAACCCCACATTTCTCCAAGTTCTCATCCTCATTGTAAAGCCCTAGTTATTTTGTTGCTTTGACAAAGTCATTTTGGGGCGACGGGTCGCCTAGTGGTTAGAGCATTGGGCCAGTAACTGAAAGGTTGCTAGATCGAATCCCTGAGGTGACAATATAAAATCTGTCATTCTGATCCTGAAGAAGGCAGTTAACCCATCATTGTAAATAAGAATTTACAATGATGGGTGATTTACAATGAAATAATAATAATTCTGAAGATTATTATTCATGTGATCAATGATTCATCTAATCACATGAAATGTCTGTCTCCTTGTTTCGTGAACTGAGCGGTTCGAGCATAACACGTCAACCCTGTTAGCCATAGATAGACAGGCTAGAAATGTTTTTACAATAAATAAGAAATGTGAAACTTGCATTCAATTGCCCCTCCCTGTTGTTCACAACAAGCTTCAATTCCCTCTGTCACAAGGGGATTTATGGCTGACTTTAAGAAGAAATCATCAACCCTGTTACGGTCAACCCTGTTACGGTCAACCCTGTTAAGGTCAACCTTGTTACGGTCAACCCTGTTACGGTCAACCCTGTTACGGTCAACATTGTTACGGTCAACCCTGTTACGGTCAACCCTGTTACTTTATTTGGCACTTAATAGGCAGTGACTATAGTATTTTTTTATTTAACCTCTTGAGATGGGAGAATGTGTTTTTTTACTAAGTTGCTCTTTAGGATTATTTTTTTTTAATCAGGTGAAATAAAAGCTTTATTTAATGAAGTTACACTGTACCTTAAGGTACTCATTTGGTGGAACAACCCAGCTCCCAGCCACTGATAGGCTGTGAGGCTAAAGACCACACCCAGCTCCTAGCCACTTATAGGCTGTGAGGCTAAAGACCACACCCAGCTCCCAGCCACTGAGCTGTTAGGCTAAAGACCACACCCAGCTCCCAGCCACTAATAGGCTTTGAGGCTAAAGACCACACCCAGCTCCCAGCCACTGATAGACTGTGAGGCTAAAGACCACACCCAGCTCCCAGCCACTGAGCTGTTAGGCTAATGGAGTGTGTGAGGCTAAATATTAAGGGTTTTGTTTTTGTTTTCATTCAGGAAGAAGGGAAGATACATTTCACTTTTCATCTCAAGTGCTAGTCATGAGTGGTGCCAAACTAGCAGATGTATAAACACTACCACGACTTAATATTGTAGTATTATTCCACACACACGCTTGTGATACTGTAACAACATTATCCTAGGTTAGTAATACAACTGGAAGGAGTGTGTACTGAACTGTTGGAATGTCCCGAAGAGGAAGGTTGTGTGTGTGTGTGTGTGTGTGTGTTTCCATGATTCAGGGTGTGCTGTATACACTGAGCCACACAGTTAGAGTTAAACAATGCTTCTGTTTGATTTACAGTGACAGTACAAATGCAACAAATCTCTCCCACACTGATCCCTCTACTTAGAGATGTCCTTTCTCTCTCTCTCTCTCTCTCTCTCTCTCTCTCTCTCTCTCTCTCTCTCTCTCTCTCTCTCTCTCTCTCTCTGGGAGTAGAGTGGCTGTCTCTTTCCATGGTTGTGTAAAGAAAGCTCTCAGTGAAGTGTGGAGGAACTGCTACAATCACTTCCTACACTCTTTCACAGTGTCTTTCACAGTCTCTTGAGTGTGTTGTTGAGTGTGACTGTGTGTGTGACTGCACAGAGTCATAAACAGCTGACAACATTAATAAAGCCACTGTACAACGTGGCACGGTGCTACAACACTGTAATTCACCACAGACTTGTTTGTTTTGATTTTTATTGAGCCTTTATTTTTAAATACGAGCTAAAAATCCATAAAATATCAAATTAAAGAAACAAATAGTTAAAACTTAATTGACTTGTAACATCAGGGTCATGGCAACAATGAAAACGAATCCTCAGGCAGTGAGGTCACCCTCCAATGATAGACAAGGGGGAGGTGTTGACAGTGAGGTCACCCTCCAATGATAGACAAGGGGGAGGTGTTGACAGTGAGGTCATTCTCCAATGATAGACAAGGGGGAGGTGTTGACAGTGAGGTCACCCTCCAGTGATAGACAAGGGGGAGGTGTTGACAGTGAGGTCATTCTCCAATGATAGACAAGGGGGAGGTGTTGACAGTGAGAACATTCTCCAATGATAGACAAGGGGGAGGTGTTGACAGTGAGGTAATTCACCAATGATAGACAAGGGGGAGGTGTTGACAGTGAGGTCATTCACCAATGATAGACAAGGGGGAGGTGTTGACAGTGAGGTCATTCTCCAATGATAGACAAGGGAGAGGTGTTGACAGTTGGGGTCTTTTATGCTTTTGACATTAATAAACCGGCTCCAGCAGAAAAACTGACTGTTTTGGAGAGCCTGGCGTGCCCAAAGTAAAATGCCTCCCATTTAGGCCCAGAAAATGGGATATGCATATATTTAGTACCATTGGATAGGAAACACTCTGAATTTTCCAAAACTGTTAACCATTTGTCTGTGGGTCAATCAGAACGCATTTGGCAGGCAAAACCCTGAGGAATCTCTGTCCTGAAAAAAGTCATTTTGACACATTGCTCATTTTTGAGCCCCTCCCTATCCAAAATGACCATATATAGGCATGTGAACGCAGTGCACGTCGCTTCCTTATGATGTCATCAACCACGAGACGGTGTTTTACTCCATCTTGAAGGAATTTCGGCCATTGAAAAACAGCTTGGCAACGAGAGACCACGCTATGAAAACTCTTCAGAGTGCGCGTGCATGAGAAGGCGCGTTCAGTTTATATTCCGGCTGATTTATAATAGTACATATACGTAAAAGGGTTCCTAAGGATACATTTAAAACTATGTTTGATTGTTTTTGGACAAGTTTATAGGTAACATTTGAACGAGTTGGCGCTGCGTTTCAAAGAGTAATGGAGGCTGTCGTTTTGCATGAACCAAATGGAGGATTTATGGATAAAAGACGCGTTACTTTTTCTAACAAAAGAACCATGGATTGTCTTCGTTGGACACTTAGGAAGACCTCAGCAGAAGTTCTTCAACAGGTAATTACTTTGTTTTCGCTGTGAAATGTGTTATGTGTGTGCCATGATTGCTAATCGATACATGGCTATTGGAAAATATGTGAGGTGCTACCCTCAAACAAATGAATGTGCTGCTTTAGCCGTAAAGCCTTTTTGAAATCTGACAACGCTGTGATATTGCCTAGAAACAGAGCTTTTTATGAGTATGGAACACTTGTATATAGCTGGATGTTTAATAATTCAATTTTCGGATTTTAAATCTGGCGCTACAGGTTTTCGCTAGTAGTGTCGGGATGATCCCGCTAGCGACCCACTGGTATTTGATTAAAGTGAATTAATAGGTTTAGATTGTTGACATATGAGCTCAGCTTTTTAATTCAACAGAGGTATGTCATTCAACATTATATCTGGGATATTTTATCAATGGAAAGATAACTAATAAAGTACATCTGAAGTGGTCCTTACATCTTTCTGTTTCAATCACTTTTAATGGTAACAGATATATCCAATGGTGACTTCACTGTTTTAATGCTTTCATGTTTTCATGTTTTCATATTTTCATGTTTTCATGTTTTCATGCTTTCATGTTTTCATGCTTTAATGTTTTCATGTTTTCATGTTTTTAGGACATAAGAACAAACCATGCCTCTGAGGAGGACATAGACTTTCTCCCAGGAGCCTGTAGAACTGCAGTGCACGCACAGACACAGACACACCATAACATACACACACAGTGCCATGCCATCTCAACACCAGAGAAACTAAGCAGCCATGTTGTTATCAAATTCAGGCAGACTGGGGTGCGTTAAGAGAGAGAGAGTTATTTGAAAACCAGTAATAAGAAACAGATTGTTCCTTTAATTAGCGCGTCTCAGTGTGACGCTACGCCCCAGTATCCTGCTGCCTACAGGTACAACATGTGGAAACAAGCCCGGCAATAGGAAGTGATGTTGGAGGAACCGGTCTAGACGGACGGACATGGATGTCAAGAGGACCACAGGGGTCTAGGCTGGGCTGTGGAGGGAGGAGAATCGATAGCACCACTCACACAGTTCTCAACTTGTCACAGAAGGAGACAGAGACGTTTTAAACAGGTTTTCGCCAGGATTAGGGCAAGATTTCCTCAGCATGGAGAAAACTATCAGACTCCTACTGCTCCTTGCACGGCCAGTCAACAGATTGTCATAACATGTTGTAATGGGATATATTATGCCGTTGTTATGACAACATTATGGCTTGATGATGATGGTTGTAAAATGACCTACTGCTGTAGGATACAGCCGATAAAGTAGGAGTGTGTCTTTGTTTAAGCATGGCCCCATTTCATTGCCTTGGTGCATTTACACAAAGCTCACTTAAGACAATATTGTCATCCTGACCCGTAGTACTAGTCAGGGAGGAATTTCGCCTAGCGGTTAAGAGCGTTGGGCTAGTAACCGGAAGGTCGAATCCCCGAGCTGGCAAGGTGTAAAAATCGACCATTCTGCTCCCCGGGCAGCGATGACATGGACATCGATTTAAGGCAGCCCCCCGCACCTCTCTGATTCAGAGGGGTTGGGTTAAATGCGGAAGACACATTTGGGTTGAAGGCATTCAGTTGTACAACTGACTAGGTATCCCCGTTCTCTCCTACTAGGGGGTTAGAATATGTAACATGAACACCATCCACCTCTCTCCACCAGTCAATGGTTTGGAATGTAGTGAAATATGAGAAGAGGTCCTGGTAAAGGGTTTCTCATGTCACATTGCTTCATCAACATCCTGGAGAGCACCACACAGCTGTGTCAACACCACAGAGTAGAATAAGCATTCAGAAAGAGATACCTAAATTAATCATTAATGCAAGGCAGTAATATTTTTCCACATTGACTGTCGTCGTTGTATGGCTGTTTCGGGTTTGGCACATTCATGTCTAGCCGCCATGGTAACAGACGTGATTTTCTTTTAACAGTGACACAAGCTAGAATGGATTCTTTCCCTAAAACACACACAGACGCAGTGGTCTAAGGAACTGCATCACAATGGTCTAAGGAACTGCATCACAGTGGTCTAAGGAACTGCATCACAGTGGTCTAAGAAACTGCATCACAGTGGTCTAAGTAACTGCATCACAGTGGTCTAAGGAACTGCATCACAGTGGTCTAAGGAACTGCATCACAGTGGTCTAAGGAACTGCATCACAGTGGTCTAAGGAACTGCATCACAGTGGTCTAAGGAACTGCATCACAGTGGTCTAAGGAACTGCATCACAGTGGTCTAAGGAACTGCATCACAGTGGTCTAAGGAACTGTATCACAGTGGTCTAAGGAACTGTATCACAGTGGTCTAAGGAACTGTATCACAGTGGTCTAAGGAACTGCATCACAGTGGTCTAAGGAACTGCATCACAGTGGTCTAAGGAACTGCATCACAGTGGTCTAAGGAACTGCATCACAGTGGTTTAAGGAACTGCATCACAGTGGTCTAAGGAACTGCATCACAGTGGTCTAAGGAACTGCATCACAGTGGTCTAAGGAACTGCATCACAGCGGTATAAGGAACTGCATCACAGTGGTCTAAGGAACTGCATCGCCGTGCAAGCGGCGGGTTGTGTTTCGGAGGACGCATGGCTCCCAACCTTCGCCTCTCCTGAGTCCGTACGGGAGTTGCGATGGGACAAGACTGTAACTACCAATTAGGGAGAAAATGGGGTAAAAAGTACCAGAAAAAAATCTCGTCGTTGTTGATAGTCAAGCGTACCACTGTAGTGTCGTCAGCAAACTTGATGATTGAGTTGGATGCGTGCTTGGCAACGCAGTCATGGGTAAACAGGGAGTACAGGAGAGGGCTGAGAACACACCCTTGTGGGGCCCCAGTGTTGAGGATCAGCGGGGTGGAGATGTTGTTTCCTACCCTCACCACCTGGGGCCGGCCCGTCAGGAAGTCCAGGACCCAGTTGCACAGGGCTGGAGTCGAGACCCAGGGTCTCGAGCTTAATGACGAGCTTGGAGGGAACTATGGTGTTAAATGCTGAGCTGTAGTCGATGAACAGCATTCTTACATAAGTATTCCTCTTGTCCAGATGGGTTAGGGCAGTATGCAGTGTGATTGCGATTGGCTGTCTGTGGACCTATTGGGACGGTAAGCAAATTGGAGTGGGTCCAGGGTGTCTGGCAGGATGGAGGTGATATGATCCTTGACTAATCTCTCAAAGCACTTCATGAGTGAGTGCTACGGGGCGATAGTCATTTAGCTCAGTTACCTTAGCTTTCTTGGGAACAGGAACAATGGTGGCCCTCTTGAAGCATGTGGGAACAGCAGCCTGGGATAGGGACTGATTGAATATGTCCGTAAACACACCAGCCAGCTGGTCTGCGCATGCTCTGAGGACACGGCCAGGGATGCCATCTGGGCGGCAGCCTTGCGAGGGTTAACACGTTTAAATGTTTTCTCACATTGGCTGCGGTGAAGGAGAGCCCACAGGTTTTGGTAGCAGGCCGTGTCGGTGGCACTGTATTGTCCTCAAAGCGAGCAAAGAAGTTGTTTAGTTTGTCTGGGAGCAGGGCGTCATGGTCATAGCAACGGGCTGGTTTTCTTTTTGTAGTCCGTGATTAACTGTAGACCCTGCCACATTCCTCTTGTGTCGGAGCCGTTGAATTGTGATTCTACTTTGTCTCTATATTGACGCTTAGCTTGTTTGATTGCCTTGCGGAGGAATAGCTACACTGTTTGTATTCAGTCATGTTTCCGGTAGCCTTACCCTGGTTAAAAGCAGTTGTTTGTGCTTTCAGTTTCTTGAATGCTGCCATCAATCCACGGTTTCTGGTTGGGGAAGGTTTTAATATTTGCTATGGGTACAACATCACCAATGCACTTGCTAATAAACTTCGCTCACCGAATCAGCGTATACATCAATGTTGTTGTCAGATGCTGTCCGGAACATATCCCAGTCCACGTGCTCGAAGCAATCTTGCAGCATGGAATCAGATTGGTCGGACCAGCGTTGAACCGACCTGAGAACGGGGCGTTTCCTGTTTTAGTTTCTGTTTGTAGGCTGGGAGCAACAAAATGGAGTCATGGTCAGACTTGCCGAAAGGAGGGCGGAGAATAGCCTTGTATGCATCACGGAAGTTGGAATAACAATGATCCAGGATTTTCCAGCCCGGGTGGCACATTCGATATGCTGGTAAAATTTTGGGAGCCTTGTTTTCAAATTAGCCTTATTAAAATCCCCAGCCACAATAAATGCAGCCTCAGGATATGTGGTTTCCAATTTACCTAGAGTGAAATTAATTTCTTTCAGTGCCGTCGATGTGTCAGCTTGAGGGGGGATGTACACGGCTATGATTATAATTGAGGAGAATTCTCTTGGTAGATAATGCGATCTGCATTTGATTGTAAGGAATTCTATGTCAGGTGAACAAAAGGAATTGAGTTCCTGTATGTTGTTATGATCACACCACGACTCGTTAATCATAAGACATACACCCCGGCCCTTCTTCTTACCAGATAGATGTTTGTTTCTGTCAGCGCGATGCGTGGAGAAACCAGGCGGCTGTACCGACTCTGATAACGTGTCCTGAGTGAGCCATGTTTCCGTGAAGCAAAGAACGTTGCAGTCTCGGATGTCTCTCTAGAAGGCAACCCTCGATCGGATTTCGTCTACTTTGTTGTCCAGAGACTGTACATTGGCGATTAAAATACTCGGGAGAGGTGCACGATGTGCCCGTCGACGTAGCTTGACCAAAAGACCGGCGCGTTTCCCTCTTCTCCGGCGCCGCCGTTGTTTTGAGTCGCTGGCTGGGATCCAGTCTATTGTCCTGGTTGGGGTAACAAACAGAGAATCCTCTTTGGGAAAGTCGTATTCCTGGTCGTAATGTTGGTAAGTTGACGTTGCTCTTATATCCAATAGTTCCTCTCGGTTGTATGTAATAAAACGTAATATTTCCCGGGGTAACAATGTAAGAAGTAATACATAAAAAAACAAAATACTGCATAGTTTCCTGAGAACGTGAAGCGAGGCTGCCATCTCTGTCGGCGCCGGAAGTAATCACTGCAACTCCCCAACGGGCTCGGGAGAGGCGAAAGTCAAGTCATGAGTCCTCCGCCAAACTGCACTTCTTAACACCCGCCCGCTTAACCCGGAAGCCGGCCGCACAAATGTGCCTGAGGAAACACAGCTGTGCGCCGCCCTATGGGACTCCAGGTCACGGCTGGTTGTGACACAGCCTGGGATCGAAACCCAGGTCTGTAGTGACACCTCAAAGCGTGGGCTAATGTAGTCAAAATGTTTGCCTTGGGGTAAGTTGAGTCAATGGTTGAGCCAATGGCAAGATGAGCAAGTGTTTTATTCCCAGGCGTAATGCAAGGCATTATCTCTAGGATATGAGGTAAAAACTAGGCCTGGCCTGTGTTAAAAGTGTACAAAAAAAGTACAATGTGTTTGTTAGGTGTTAAGCCTGTGTTGAAAGATGCTTAAAATGGGCCTCCCGAGTGGCACAGTGGTCTAAGGCACTGCATCGCAGTGATAGAGGAGTTACTACAGATCCGGGTTTGATCCCTGGGTGTGTCGCAACCCGCCGCGACCGGGAGACCCATGAGGCACCGCACAATTGGCCCAGCGTCGTCCAGGTTAGGGGAGGGTTTGGCCAGCCTGGATGTCCTTGTCCTATCGTGCTCTAGCAACTCCTTCGGTCGCCAGCTGTACAGTGTTTCCTCCGAAACACTGTGTTTGGGAAATAAATTCATTCACTTGTGCTGGGTAATGTCAGGAAAAGAGGGCCTTTTACATCCCTTCAATATTTTCAGTAGAAGTTGTGCATCAATATTGAATTTTAAAAGCCTGTAATATAAAATTAGATTTTTAAATTAGATTTTTATTATGAGTAAAGACTTGCTAAAGTGCCCTGATTCTTGACATTGACATGTCGCTCTGTGCACTGACTTCTAGGAAGGTTTTAACCCACTTAAACCCCACATTTCTCCAAGTTCTCATCCTCATTGTAAAGCCCTAGTTATTTTGTTGCTTTGACAAAGTCATTTTGGGGCGACGGGTCGCCTAGTGGTTAGAGCATTGGGCCAGTAACTGAAAGGTTGCTAGATCGAATCCCTGAGGTGACAATATAAAATCTGTCATTCTGATCCTGAAGAAGGCAGTTAACCCATCATTGTAAATAAGAATTTACAATGATGGGTGATTTAATGAAATAATAATAATTCTGAAGATTATTATTCATGTGATCAATGATTCATCTAATCACATGAAATGTCTGTCTCCTTGTTTCGTGAACTGAGCGGTTCGAGCATAACACGTCAACCCTGTTAGCCATAGATAGACAGGCTAGAAATGTTTTTACAATAAATAAGAAATGTGAAACTTGCATTCAATTGCCCCTCCCTGTTGTTCACAACAAGCTTCAATTCCCTCTGTCACAAGGGGATTTATGGCTGACTTTAAGAAGAAATCATCAACCCTGTTACGGTCAACCCTGTTACGGTCAACCCTGTTAAGGTCAACCCTGTTACGGTCAACCCTGTTACGGTCAACCCTGTTACGGTCAACATTGTTACGGTCAACCCTGTTACTTTATTTGGCACTTAATAGGCAGTGACTATAGTATTTTTTTATTTAACCTCTTGAGATGGGAGAATGTGTTTTTTTACTAAGTTGCTCTTTAGGATTATTTTTTTAATCAGGTGAAATAAAAGCTTTATTTAATGAAGTTACACTGTACCTTAAGGTACTCATTTGGTGGAACAACCCAGCTCCCAGCCACTGATAGGCTGTGAGGCTAAAGACCACACCCAGCTCCCAGCCACTGATAGGCTGTGAGGCTAAAGACCACACCCAGCTCCCAGCCACTGAGCTGTTAGGCTAAAGACCACACCCAGCTCCCAGCCACTAATAGGCTTTGAGGCTAAAGACCACACCCAGCTCCCAGTCACTGATAGGCTGTGAGGCTAAAGACCACACCCAGCTCCCAGCCACTGAGCTGTTAGGCTAATGGAGTGTGTGAGGCTAAATATTAAGGGTTTTGTTTTTGTTTTCATTCAGGAAGAAGGGAAGATACATTTCACTTTTCATCTCAAGTGCTAGTCATGAGTGGTGCCAAACTAGCAGATGTATAAACACTACCACGACTTAATATTGTAGTATTATTCCACACACACGCTTGTGATACTGTAACAACATTATCCTAGGTTAGTAATACAACTGGAAGGAGTGTGTACTGAACTGTTGGAATGTCCCGAAGAGGAAGGTTGTGTGTGTGTGTGTTTCCATGATTCAGGGTGTGCTGTATACACTGAGCCACACAGTTAGAGTTAAACAATGCTTCTGTTTGATTTACAGTGACAGTACAAATGCAACAAATCTCTCCCACACTGATCCCTCTACTTAGAGATGTCCTTTCTCTCTCTCTCTCTCTCTCTCTCTCTCTCTCTCTCTCTCTCTCTCTCTCTCTCTCTCTCTGGGAGTAGAGTGGCTGTCTCTTTCCATGGTTGTGTAAAGAAAGCTCTCAGTGAAGTGTGGAGGAACTGCTACAATCACTTCCTACACTCTTTCACAGTGTCTTTCACAGTCTCTTGAGTGTGTTGTTGAGTGTGACTGTGTGTGTGACTGCACAGAGTCATAAACAGCTGACAACATTAATAAAGCCACTGTACAACGTGGCACGGTGCTACAACACTGTAATTCACCACAGACTTGTTTGTTTTGATTTTTATTGAGCCTTTATTTTTAAATACGAGCTAAAAATCCATAAAATATCAAATTAAAGAAACAAATAGTTAAAACTTAATTGACTTGTAACATCAGGGTCATGGCAACAATGAAAACGAATCCTCAGGCAGTGAGGTCACCCTCCAATGATAGACAAGGGGGAGGTGTTGACAGTGAGGTCACCCTCCAATGATAGACAAGGGGGAGGTGTTGACAGTGAGGTCATTCTCCAATGATAGACAAGGGGGAGGTGTTGACAGTGAGGTCACCCTCCAGTGATAGACAAGGGGGAGGTGTTGACAGTGAGGTCATTCTCCAATGATAGACAAGGGGGAGGTGTTGACAGTGAGGTCATTCTCCAATGATAGACAAGGGGGAGGTGTTGACAGTGAGGTCATTCACCAATGATAGACAAGGGAGAGGTGTTGACAGTTGGGGTCTTTTATGCTTTTGACATTAATAACTCCTCACCGGCTCCAGCAGAAAAACTGACTGTTTTGGAGAGCCTGGCGTGCCCAAAGTAAAATGCCTCCCATTTAGGCCCAGAAAATGGGATATGCATATATTTAGTACCATTGGATAGGAAACACTCTGAATTTTCCAAAACTGTTAACCATTTGTCTGTGGGTCAATCAGAACGCATTTGGCAGGCAAATCCCTGAGGAATCTCTGTCCTGAAAAAAGTCATTTTGACACATTGCTCATTTTTGAGCCCCTCCCTATCCAAAATGACCATATATAGGCATGTGAACGCAGTGCACGTCGCTACCTTATAATGTCATCAACCACGAGACGGTGTTTTACTCCATCTTGAAGGAATTTCGGCCATTGAAAAACAGCTTGGAACGAGAGACCACGCTATGAAAACTCTTCAGAGTGCGCGTGCATGAGAAGCGCTGTGCCTTATTTATCGTTTTTAGCGTTCAGTTTATATTCGGCTGATTTATAATAGTACATATACGTAAAAGGGTTCCTAAGGATACATTTAAAACTATGTTTGATTGTTTTTGGACAAGTTTATAGGTATAATTTTAGCAGTCGGCGCCGAGTTTCAAAGGAGTAATGGAGGCTGTCGTTTCTGATTATAACGCATGAACCAAATGGAGGATTTATGGATAAAAGACGTTACTTTTTCTAACAAAAGAACCATGGATTGTCTTCGTTGGACACTTAGGAAGACCTCAGCAGAAGTTCTTCAACAGGTAATTACTTTGTTTTCGCTGTGAAATGTGTTATGTGTGTGCCATGATTGCTAATCGATACATGGCTATTGGAAAATATGTGAGGTGCTACCCTCAAACAAATGAATGTGCTGCTTTAGCCGTAAAGCCTTTTTGAAATCTGACAACGCTGTGATATTGCCTAGAAACAGAGCTTTTGATGAGTATGGAACACTTGTATATAGCTGGATGTTTAATAATTCCATTTTCGGATTTTAAATCTGGCGCTACAGGTTTTCGCTAGTAGTGTCGGGATGATCCCGCTAGCGACCCACTGGTATTTGATTAAAGTGAATTAATAGGTTTAGATTGTTGACATATGAGCTCAGCTCAGCTTTTTAATTCAACAGAGGTATGTCATTCAACATTATATCTGGGATATTTTATCAATGGAAAGATAACTAATAAAGTACATCTGAAGTGGTCCTTACATCTTTCTGTTTCAATCACTTTTAATGGTAACAGATATATCCAATGGTGACTTCACTGTTTTAATGCTTTCATGTTTTCATGTTTTCATATTTTCATGTTTTCATGCTTTCATGTTTTCATGCTTTAATGTTTTCATGTTTTCATGTTTTTAGGACATAAGAACAAACCATGCCTCTGAGGAGGACATAGACTTTCTCCCAGGAGCCTGTAGAACTGCAGTGCACGCACAGACACAGACACACCATAACATACACACACAGTGCCATGCCATCTCAACACCAGAGAAACTAAGCAGCCATGTTGTTATCAAATTCAGGCAGACTGGGGTGCGTTAAGAGAGAGAGTTATTTGAAAACCAGTAATAAGAAACAGATTGTTCCTTTAATTAGCGCGTCTCAGTGTGACGCTACGCCCCAGTATCCTGCTGCCTACAGGTACAACATGTGGAAACAAGCCCGGCAATAGGAAGTGATGTTGGAGGAACCGGTCTAGACGGACGGACATGGATGTCAAGAGGACCACAGGGGTCTAGGCTGGGCTGTGGAGGAGGAGAATCGATAGCACCACTCACACAGTTCTCAACTTGTCACAGAAGGAGACAGAGACGTTTTAAACAGGTTTTCGCCAGGATTAGGGCAAGATTTCCTCAGCATGGAGAAAACTATCAGACTCCTACTGCTCCTTGCACGGCCAGTCAACAGATTGTCATAACATGTTGTAATGGGATATATTATGCCGTTGTTATGACAACATTATGGCTTGATGATGATGGTTGTAAAATGACCTACTGCTGTAGGATACAGCCGATAAAGTAGGAGTGTGTCTTTGTTTAAGCATGGCCCCATTTCATTGCCTTGGTGCATTTACACAAAGCTCACTTAAGACAATATTGTCATCCTGACCCGTAGTACTAGTCAGGGGAGGAATTTCGCCTAGCGGTTAAGAGCGTTGGGCTAGTAACCGGAAGGTCAATCCCCGAGCTGGCAAGGTGTAAAAATCGACCATTCTGCTCCCCGGGCAGCGATGACGTGGACATCGATTTAAGGCAGCCCCCCGCACCTCTCTGATTCAGAGGGGTTGGGTTAAATGCGGAAGACACATTTGGGTTGAAGGCATTCAGTTGTACAACTGACTAGGTATCCCCGTTCCCTCCTACTAGGGGGTTAGAATATGTAACATGAACACCATCCACCTCTCTCCACCAGTCAATGGTTTGGAATGTAGTGAAATATGAGAAGAGGTCCTGGTAAAGGGTTTCTCATGTCACATTGCTTCATCAACATCCTGGAGAGCACCACACAGCTGTGTCAACACCACAGAGTAGAATAAGCATTCAGAAAGAGATACCTAAATTAATCATTAATGCAAGGCAGTAATATTTTTCCACACTGTCTGTCGTCGTTGTATGGCTGTTTCGGGTTTGGCACATTCATGTCTAGCCGCCATGGTAACAGACGTGATTTTCTTTTAACAGTGACACAAGCTAGAATGGATTCTTTCCCTAAAACACACACAGACGCAGTGGTCTAAGGAACTGCATCACAATGGTCTAAGGAACTGCATCACAGTGGTCTAAGAAACTGCATCACAGTGGTCTAAGGAACTGCATCACAGTGGTCTAAGAAACTGCATCACAGTGGTCTAAGGAACTGCATCACAGTGGTCTAAGGAACTGCATCACAGTGGTCTAAGGAACTGCATCACAGTGGTCTAAGGAACTGCATCACAGTGGTCTAAGGAACTGCATCACAGTGGTCTAAGGAACTGCATCACAGTGGTCTATAGAACTGCATCACAGTGGTCTAAGGAACTGCATCACAGTGGTCTAAGGAACTGCATCACAGTGGTTTAAGGAACTGCATCACAGTGGTCTAAGGAACTGCATCACAGCGGTATAAGGAACTGCATCGCAGTGGTCTAAGGAACTGCATCACAGTGGTCTAAGGAACTGCATCGCAGTGGTCTAAGGAACTGCATCGCAGTGGTCTAAGGAACTGAATCGCAGTGGTCTAAGGAACTGCATCACAGTGGTCTAAGGAACTGCATCGCAGTGGTCTAAGGAACTGCATCACAGTGGTCTAAGGAACTGCATCACAGTGGTCTAAGGAACTGCATCACAGTGGTCTAAGGAACTGCATCGCAGTGGTCTAAGGAACTGCATCACAGTGGTCTAAGGAACTGCATCACAATGGTCTAAGGAACTGCATCACAGTGGTCTAAGGAACTGCATCACAGTGGTCTAAGGAACTGCATCACAGTGGTCTAAGGAACTGCATCACAGTGGTCTTAGGAACTGCATCACAGTGGTCTAAGGAACTGCATCGCCGTGGTCTAAAGAACTGCATCACAGTGGTCTAAGGAACTGCATCACAGTGGTCTAAGGAACTGCATCACAGTGGTCTTAGGAACTGCATCACAGTGGTCTAAGGAACTGCATCGCCGTGGTCTAAAGAACTGCATCACAGTGGTCTAAAGAACTGCATCACAGTGGTCTAAGGAACTGCATCACAGTGGTCTAAGGAACTGCATCACAGTGGTCTAAGGAACTGCATCGCCGTGCAAGCGGCGGGTTGTGTTTCGGAGGACGCATGGCTCCCAACCTTCGCCTCTCCTGAGTCCGTACGGGAGTTGCAGCGATGGGACAAGACTGTAACTACCAATTAGGGAGAAAATGGGGTAAAAAGTACCAGAAAAAAAGACAACAAAAATGTTAAATTAAAAAGATGCTTCAAATGTAGACTAGATTACCAGTTCAGACAGTTGGTTGTGTAGACTAGATTACCAGTTCAGACAGTTGGTTGTGTAGACTGGTTGGTTTGTATGACATCAGTGTTTGGAGAACGGTTTTCTTTGTTCCTTACAGCCATCTGATCTGACAGAGACTATCATCTGTCGAGACCAGGCCAGGACACACACGTGTGCCCACAGCCTCCTGTGTCATTCCACATTAGTGCCTGCTGGTCTCTCTGAAGAAACCAGAAGGTTTATGTCAAGTGTGGTTGTGCTCAGCCTTGGTCCTGAGGGCATCTTAAAAAAGTAGAAACAAGTTATGGGTAATAATAATAATAGCACCAGAAAGAGGCCCTGGTGGTTGGGAGTTAAATTAAAGCCATTCTGTCTCTGCAGGGCGGTCTCTTGTGGGGCAAGATTTTCCGCACATCCATTATGACATCATCACCCTGTCCCGTTGATGGCATGGGGTCGTCTTGGTGATAGATTCCGTGTCGGCCAAAAGGTTCTGCGTCCAAGAGAATTTGGGAGCAGAGTGGAACAGATGTGGAATTTATGAATTCTCCCTGGAAACAGTCTAACCTGTAACTGATTCCAGGCCTGTCTGAGCGGCCATCTGACTTCAGAGAAAGAGACAGCTGTGATAGGTCTATACCCTCCAGGAGGGCCCAAATACAGTTTGAATGCGTCCCCTAAACCAAAACAATACACAGGGAGGGGGACAATGATGTGAAGGAAATTGCAGCCAGAGACATCAGCCAGGAAAAAGGAGTGAGATAAATTACATGGACTAACTTTCTATGGGTTCTTGTGTATTTCTGCTCTGTTAGCAGTTTTGGATGTGATTTGCTTTGTAAAGTCCTTTTCTATCTAATGTGTTACCATTTACTATACTGTAGTTTAACCAACAATATGTTACCATGTACTATACTGTAGTGTCATCAACAATATGTTAACATTTACTATACTGTAGTGTCATCAACAATATGTTACTATTTACTATACTGTAGTGTTACCAACAATATGTTACCATTTACTATACTGTAGTGTTACCGACAATATGTTACCATTTATTATACTGTAGTGTTACCAACAATATATTACCATTTACTATACTGTAGTGTTACCAACAATAAGTTACCATTTACTATACTGTAGTGTCATCAACAATATGTTACCAATTACTATACTGTAGTGTAACCAACATTATGTTACCATGTACTATACTGTAGTGTCATCAACAATATGTTACCATTTACTACACTGTAGTGTTACCAACAATATGTTACCATGTACTATACTGTAGTGTAACCAACAATATGTTACCATTTACTATGCTGTACTGTAACCAACAATATGTTACCATTTACTATACTGTAGTTTAACCAACAATATGTTACCATTTACTATACTGTAGTGTTACCAACAATATGTTACCATTTACTATACTGTAGTGTAACCAACAATATGTTACCATTTACTATACTGTAGCTGTCACGATCCTCGGAAGGGACAGACCAAGACACAGCGATGCTTCCAGTATACATTTTATTAAATGACGTAATAGCGAACATAACAAAGAACAAACACTAAGCTATGCTCAAACAATAACCCACAAAATCCTATAGAAAAACCCCAAACATATATATGGTTCCCAATTAGAGACAACGACACACAGCTGCCTCTAATTGGGAACCATTACTCCAACATAGATATTCAACACCTAGAACAAAAAAAAACTACACCAAACTAAACTAAACACGTCAGACTATAAGTATCAGGCCTGAACGTGACAGTACCCCCCCCAAAGGCGCGGACTCCGACCGCGCCAAAAGTCCATTGGGGGGTTCTTCGGGTGGGCCTTCCTGTCCCAGGTAGCGGCTCCGGTGCCGGCCGTGCTGGCTTAATGTCCCGCACCGGAGGCCCTGGGCCATTTGCAGGACGGGGGACCCTCTCTGGCGGCCCCGGACTGGGGACCCTCTCTGGCGGCCCCGGACTGGGGACCCTCTCTGACGGCCCCGGACTGAGGACCCTCTCTGGCGGCCCCGGACTGGGGACCCTCTCCGGAGGTTCCGGACAGGGGACCTTCTCTGGAGGTCCCGGACAGGGGACCTCTGGAGGTCCCAGACAGGGGACCTTCTCTGGAGGTCCCAGACAGGGGACGCGCACTGGCACTCTGGTGCGGGGAGCAGGGACAGGACGTGCTGGGTCCACGACGGGCACAGGGATCCTGGAGCGTGGAGCAGGGACAGGACGTGCTGGGTCCACAACGGGCACAGGGATCCTGGAGCGTGGAGCAGGGACAGGACGTGCTGGGTCCACGACGGGCACAGGGATCCTGAAGTGTGGAGCAGGGGCAGGACGTGCTGTACTCTCTAAGCTCTCCCCGGCTGTTCACTCACCCTTGCCTCATGGATGATGGGAGCTGGAATGTCACACACTGGGCTGTGGATGCGAACCGGAGACCCCACACGCAGAACCGGTGCAGGATATCTTGGTCCCAGAAGGTGTACTGGGGACCTCGCTCGCAAAGCCGGCACCACTCTACCAGGCTGCACACTCACCCTAGCCCGACAGATGAGTGGCGCTGGAATTTCGCGCACCGGCCTATGCATGCGCACTGGAGACACCGTGCGCAAAACTGCATAGCACAGTGTCTGCTCAGTGCGACGCTCTCCCCAACGCTTCCTCCAGAGAGCACGAGGAGTTGGCTCAGGAGTCCATCCTGAACCGGCCAAACTCCCCGTGTCCCCCCCCCCCCAATTGGGGGGGCTGCCTCTCGGGTTTCCGCGCCAGGCGAGTCCCAACATATCTCTCCCTCTCCGGGTTCCACGCTCCATATATATCCTCGTAGTTATATATCCTCGTGGTTATAATAACATCAACAATATGTTACCATTTCCTTGGTTATAATGTCATCAACAATATGTTACCTTTTAATATACTGCAGTGTTACCAACAATATGTTACCATTTCCTTGGTTGTAGTGTCATCAACAATATGTTACCATTTACTTGATTGTAGTGTCATCAACAGTATGTTACCATTTCCTTGGTTATAATGTCATCAACAATATGTTACCATTTAATATACTGTAGTGTTACCAACAATATGTTTCCATTTGCTTGGTTATAATGTCATCAACAATATGCTACCATTTCCTTGGTTGTAGTGTCATCAACAACAGGTTACCATTTCCTTTGTTGTAGTGTCATCAAGAGTATCTTACCATTTCCTTGGTTGTTGTGTCATCAACACTATGTTACCATTTCCTTGGTTGTAGTGTCATCAACAATATGTTACCATTTCCTTGGTTGTAGTGTCATCAACAGTATGTTACCATTTCCTTGGTTGTAGTGTCATCAACAATATGTTACCATTTCCTTGGTTGTAGTGTCATCAAAAATATGTTAACATTTCCTTGGTTATAATGTCATCAACAATATGTTACCATTTTCTTGGTTGTAGTGTCATCAACAATATGTTTCCATTTTCTTGGTTGTAGTGTCATCAACAGTATGTTACCATTTCCTTGGTTGTAGTGTCATCAACAGTATGTTACCATTTCCTTGGTTATAATGTCATCAACAATATGTTAACATTTCCTTGGTTGTAGTGTCATCAACAGTATGTTAACATTTCCTTGGTTGTAGTGTCATCAACAGTATGTTAACATTTCCTTGGTTGTAGTGTCAACAACAGTATGTAAACATTTCCTTGGTTATAATGTCATCAACAATATGTTACCATTTCCTTGGTTGTAGTGTCATCAACAGTATGTTAATATTTCCTTGGTTGTAGTGTCATCAACAGTATCTTACCATTTCCTTGGTTATAATGTCATCAACAATATGATACCATTTACTTGATTGTAGTGTCATCAACAGTATGTTACCATTTCCTTGGTTGTAGTGTCATCAACAATATGTTAACATTTCCTTGGTTGTAGTGTCATCAACAGTATGTTAACATTTCCTTGGTTGTAGTGTCATCAACAGTATTTTACCATTTCCTTGGTTGTAATGTCATCAACAATATGTTACCATTTTCTTGGTTATAATGTCATCAACAATATGTTACCTTTTAATATACTGCAGTGTTATCAACAATATGTTACCATTTCCTTGGTTGTAGTGTCATCAACAGTATGTTAACATTTCCTTGGTTGTAGTGTCATCAACAGTATTTTACCATTTCCTTGGTTGTAATGTCATCAACAATATGTTACCATTTTCTTGGTTATAATGTCATCAACAATATGTTACCTTTTAATATACTGCAGTGTTATCAACAATATGTTACCATTTCCTTGGTTGTAGTGTCATCAACAATATGTTACCATTTCCTTGGTTGAAGTGTCATCAACAATATGTTACCATTTACTTGATTGTAGTGTCATCAACAGTATGTTACCATTTCCTTGGTTATAATGTCATCAACAATATGTTACCTTTTAATATACTGCAGTGTTACCAACAATATGTTACCATCTCCTTGGTTGTAGTGTCAACAACAATATGTTACCATTTCCTTGGTTGAAGTGTCAACAACAATATGTTACCATTTTCTTGATTGTAGTGTCATCAACAGTATGTTACCATTTCCTTGGTTATAATGTCATCAACAATATGTTAACATTTCCTTGGTTGTAGTGTCATCAACAGTATGTTAACATTTCCTTGGTTGTAGTGTCATCAACAGTATGTTACCATTTCCTTGGTTGTAGTGTCATCAACAGTATGTTACCATTTCCTTGGTTATAATGTCATCAACAATATGTTACCATTTTCTTGGTTATAATGTCATCAACAATATGTTACCTTTTAATATACTGCAGTGCTACCAACAATATGTTACCATTTCCTTGGTTGTTGTGTCATCAACACTATGTTACCATTTCCTTGCTTGTAGTGTCATCAACAATATGTTACCATTTCCTTGGTTGTAGTGTCATCAACAGTATGTTACTATTTCCTTGGTTGTAGTGTCATCAACAATATGTTACCATTTCCTTGGTTGTAGTGTCATCAAAAATATGTTAACATTTCCTTGGTTATAATGTCATCAACAATATGTTACCATTTTCTTGGTTGTAGTGTCATCAACAATATGTTTCCATTTTCTTGGTTGTAGTGTCATCAACAGTATGTTACCATTTCCTTGGTTGTAGTGTCATCAACAGTATGTTACCATTTCCTTGGTTATAATGTCATCAACAATATGTTAACATTTCCTTGGTTGTAGTGTCATCAACAGTATGTTAACATTTCCTTGGTTGTAGTGTCATCAACAGTATGTTAACATTTCCTTGGTTGTAGTGTCAACAACAGTATGTAAACATTTCCTTGGTTATAATGTCATCAACAATATGTTACCATTTCCTTGGTTGTAGTGTCATCAACAGTATGTTAATATTTCCTTGGTTGTAGTGTCATCAACAGTATCTTACCATTTCCTTGGTTATAATGTCATCAACAATATGATACCATTTACTTGATTGTAGTGTCATCAACAGTATGTTACCATTTCCTTGGTTGTAGTGTCATCAACAATATGTTAACATTTCCTTGGTTGTAGTGTCATCAACAGTATGTTAACATTTCCTTGGTTGTAGTGTCATCAACAGTATTTTACCATTTCCTTGGTTGTAATGTCATCAACAATATGTTACCATTTTCTTGGTTATAATGTCATCAACAATATGTTACCTTTTAATATACTGCAGTGTTATCAACAATATGTTACCATTTCCTTGGTTGTAGTGTCATCAACAGTATGTTACCATTTCCTTGGTTATAATGTCATCAACAATATGTTAACATTTCCTTGGTTGTAGTGTCATCAACAGTATGTTAACATTTCCTTGGTTGTAGTGTCATCAACAGTATGTTACCATTTCCTTGGTTGTAGTGTCATCAACAGTATGTTACCATTTCCTTGGTTATAATGTCATCAACAATATGTTACCATTTTCTTGGTTATAATGTCATCAACAATATGTTACCTTTTAATATACTGCAGTGTTACCAACAATATGTTACCATTTCCTTGGTTGTAGTATCATCAACAATATGTTACCATTTCCTTGGTTGAAGTGTCTTCAACAATATGATACCATTTACTTGATTGTAGTGTCATCAACAGTATGTTACCATTTCCTTGGTTATAATGTCATCAACAATATGTTACCATTTCCTTGGTTATAATGTCATCAACAATATGTTACCTTTTAATACACTGCAGTGTTACCAACAATATGTTACCATCTCCTTGGTTGTAGTGTCATCAACAATAGGTTACCATTTCCTTGGTTGTAGTGTCATCAACAATATGTTACCATTTAATATACTGCAGTGTTACCAACAATATGTTTCCATTTGCTTGGTTATAATGTCATCAACAATATGTTACCATTTAATACACTGCAGTGTTACCAACAATATGTTTCCATTTGCTTGGTTGTAGTGTCATCAACAACATGTTACCATTTCCTTGGTTGTAGTGTCATCAACAGTATCTTACCATTTCCTTGGTTGTTGTGTCATCAACAGTATGTTCAAATTTCCTTGGTTGAAATGTCATCAACAGTATGTTAACATTTCCTTGGTTATAATTTAATCAACAATATGTTACCATTTCCTTGGTTGTAGTGTCATCAACAGTATGTTAACATTTCCTTGGTTGTAGTGTCATCAACAGTATCTTACCATTTCCTTGGTTATAATGTCATCAACAATACGTTACCATTTTCTTGGATGTAGTGTCATGAACAATATGTTTCCATTTTCTCTGTTGTAGTGTCATCAACAGTATGTTAATATTTCCTTGGTTGTTGTGTCATCAACAGTATCTTACAATTTCCTTGGTTATAATGTCATCAACAATATGTTACCATTTTCTTGGTTATAATGTCATCAACAATATGTTACCATTTTCTTGGTTACAATGTCATCAACAATATGTTACCTTTTAATATACTGCAGTGTTACCAACAATATGTTACCATCTCCTTGGTTGTAGTGTCATCAACAATATGTTACCATTTCCTTGGTTGTAGTGTCATCAACAATATGTTACCATTTAATATACTGCAGTGTTACCAACAATATGTTTCCATTTGCTTGGTTATAATGTCATCAACAATATGCTACCATTTCCTTGGTTGTAGTGTCATCAACAACATGTTACCATTTCCTTGGTTGTAGTGTCATCAACAGTATGTTAACATTTCCTTGGTGGTAGTGTCATCAAAGGTATGTTACCATTTCCTTGGTTGTAGTGTCATCAACAGTATGTTACCATTTCCTTGGTTATAATGTCATCAACAGTATGTAAACATTTCCTTGGTTATAATGTCATCAACAATATGTTACCATTTCCTTGGTTGTAGTGTCATCAACAGTATGTTAACATTTCCTTGGTTGTAGTTTCATCAACAGTATCTTACCATTTCCTTGGTTATAATGTCATCAACAATATGATACCATTTACTTGATTGTAGTGTCATCAACAGTATGTTACCATTTCCTTGGTTATAATGTCATCAACAATATGTTACCATTTTCTTGGTTATAATGTCATCAACAATATGTTACCTTTTAATATACTGCAGTGTTACCAACAATATGTTACCATCTCCTTGGTTGTAGTGTCATCAACAATATGTTACCATTTCCTTGGTTGTAGTGTCATCAACAATATGTTACCATTTAATATACTGCAGTGTTACCAACAATATGTTTCCATTTGCTTGGTTATAATGTCATCAACAATATGCTACCATTTCCTTGGTTGTAGTGTCATCAACAACATGTTACCATTTCCTTGGTTGTAGTGTCATCAACAGTATGTTAACATTTCCTTGGTGGTAGTGTCATCAAAGGTATGTTACCATTTCCTTGGTTGTAGTGTCATCAACAGTATGTTACCATTTCCTTGGTTATAATGTCATCAACAGTATGTAAACATTTCCTTGGTTATAATGTCATCAACAATATGTTACCATTTCCTTGGTTGTAGTGTCATCAACAGTATGTTAACATTTCCTTGGTTGTAGTTTCATCAACAGTATCTTACCATTTCCTTGGTTATAATGTCATCAACAATATGATACCATTTACTTGATTGTAGTGTCATCAACAGTATGTTACCATTTCCTTGGTTATAATGTCATCAACAATATGTTACCATTTTCTTGGTTATAATGTCATCAACAATATGTTACCTTTTAATATACTGCAGTGTTACCAACAATATGTTACCATCTCCTTGGTTGTAGTGTCATCAACAATATGTTACCATTTCCTTGGTTGTAGTGTCATCAACAATATGTTACCATTTAATATACTGCAGTGTTACCAACAATATGTTTCCATTTGCTTGGTTATAATGTCATCAACAATATGCTACCATTTCCTTGGTTGTAGTGTCATCAACAACATGTTACCATTTCCTTGGTTGTAGTGTCATCAACAGTATGTTAACATTTCCTTGGTGGTAGTGTCATCAAAGGTATGTTACCATTTCCTTGGTTGTAGTGTCATCAACAGTATGTTACCATTTCCTTGGTTATAATGTCATCAACAGTATGTAAACATTTCCTTGGTTATAATGTCATCAACAATATGTTACCATTTCCTTGGTTGTAGTGTCATCAACAGTATGTTAACATTTCCTTGGTTGTAGTTTCATCAACAGTATCTTACCATTTCCTTGGTTATAATGTCATCAACAATATGATACCATTTACTTGATTGTAGTGTCATCAACAGTATGTTACCATTTCCTTGGTTATAATGTCATCAACAATATGTTACCATTTTCTTGGTTATAATGTCATCAACAATATGTTACCTTTTAATATACTGCAGTGTTACCAACAATATGTTACCATCTCCTTGGTTGTAGTGTCATCAACAATATGTTACCATTTCCTTGGTTGTAGTGTCATCAACAATATGTTACCATTTAATATACTGCAGTGTTACCAACAATATGTTTCCATTTCCTTGGTTATGATGTCATCAACAACATGTTACCATTTCCTTGGTTGTAGTGTCATCAACAGTATGTTAACATTTCCTTGGTTGTAGTGTCATCAACAATATGTTACCATTTCCTTGGTTGTATTGTCATCAACAATATGTTAAAATTTCCTTGGTTATAGTGCCACAACAGTATGTTAACATTTCCTTGGTTATAATGTCATCAACAATATGTTACCATTTTCTTGGTTGTAGTGTCATCAACAATATGTTAACATTTCCTTGGTTGTAGTGTCATCAACAATATGTTAACATTTCCTTGGTTGTAGTTTCATCAACAGTATGTTACCATTTCCTTGGTTATAATGTCATCAATAATATGTTAACATTTCCTTGGTTGTAGTGTCATCAACAATATGTTAACATTTCCTTGGTTGTAGTGTCATCAACAGTATGTTAACATTTCCTTGGTTGTAGTGTCATCAACAGTATGTTAACATTTCTTTGGTTGTAGTGTCATCAACAGTATGTTAACAATTCCTTGGATGTAGTGTCATCAACAGTATCTTACCATTTCCTTGGTTATAATGTCATCAACAACATGTTACCATTTCCTTGGTTGTAGTGTCATCAACAGTATGTTAACATTTCCTTGGTTTTAGTGTCATCAACAATATGTTACCATTTCCTTGGTTGTAGTGTCATCAACAGTATGTTAACATTTCCTTGGTTGTAGTGTCATCAACAATATGTTACAATTTCCTTGGTTGGAGTGTCATCAACAATATGTTACCATTTAATATACTGCTGTGTTACCAACAATATGTTTCCATTTCCTTGGTTATAATGTCATCAACAACATGTTACCATTTCCTTGGTTGTAGTGTCATCAACAGTATGTTAACATTTCCTTGGTTGTAGTGTCATCAACAGTATCTTACCATTTCCTTGGTTATAATGTCATCAACAATATGTTACCATTTTCTTGGTTGTAGTGTCATCAACAATATGTTTCCATTTTCTCTGTTGTAGTGTCATCAACAGTATGTTAACATTTCCTTGGTTGTAGTGTCATCAACAGTATGTTAACATTTCCTTGGTTATAATGTCATCAACAACATGTTACCATTTCATTGGTTGTAGTGTCATCAACAGTATGTTAACATTTCCTTGGTTGTAGTGTTATCAACAGTATGTTAACATTTCCTTGGTTGTAGTGTCATCAACAGTATGTTAACATTTCTTTGGTTGTAGTGTCATCAACAGTATGTTAACAATTCCTTGGATGTAGTGTCATCAACAGTATCTTACCATTTCCTTGGTTATAATGTCATCAACAACATGTTACCATTTCCTTGGTTGTAGTGTCATCAACAGTATGTTAACATTTCCTTGGTTTTAGTGTCATCAACAATATGTTACCATTTCCTTGGTTGTAGTGTCATCAACAATATGTTACCATTGTCTTGGTTGTAGTGTCATCAACAATATGTTACAATTTCCTTGGTTGGAGTGTCATCAACAATATGTTACCATTTAATATACTGCTGTGTTACCAACAATATGTTTCCATTTCCTTGGTTATAATGTCATCAACAACATGTTACCATTTCCTTGGTTGTAGTGTCATCAACAGTATGTTAACATTTCCTTGGTTGTAGTGTCATCAACAGTATCTTACAATTTCCTTGGTTATAATGTCATCAACAATATGTTACCATTTTCTTGGTTGTAGTGTCATCAACAATATGTTTCCATTTTCTCTGTTGTAGTGTCATCAACAGTATGTTAACATTTCCTTGGTTATAATGTCATCAACAACATGTTACCATTTCATTGGTTGTAGTGTCATCAACAGTATGTTAACATTTCCTTGGTTGTAGTGTCATCAACAATATCTTACCATTTCCTTGGATGTAGTGTCATCAACAATATGTTACCATTTCCTTGGTTGTAGTGTCATCAACAATATGTTACCATTTAATATACTGCTTTGTTACCAACAATATGTTTCCATTTCCTTGGTTATGATGTCATCAACAACATGTTACCATTTCCTTGGTTGTAGTGTCATCAACAGTATGTTAACATTTCCTTGGTTGTAGTGTCATCAACAATATGTTACCATTTTCTTGGTTATAATGTCATCAACAATATGTTACCTTTTAATATACTGCAGTGTTACCAACAATATGTTACCATCTCCTTGGTTGTAGTGTCATCAACAATATGTTACCATTTCCTTGGTTGTAGTGTCATCAACAATATGTTACCATTTAATATACTGCAGTGTTACCAACAATATGTTTCCATTTCCTTGGTTATGATGTCATCAACAACATGTTACCATTTCCTTGGTTGTAGTGTCATCAACAGTATGTTAACATTTCCTTGGTTGTAGTGTCATCAACAATATGTTACCATTTCCTTGGTTGTATTGTCATCAACAATATGTTAAAATTTCCTTGGTTATAGTGCCACAACAGTATGTTAACATTTCCTTGGTTATAATGTCATCAACAATATGTTACCATTTTCTTGGTTGTAGTGTCATCAACAATATGTTAACATTTCCTTGGTTGTAGTGTCATCAACAATATGTTAACATTTCCTTGGTTGTAGTTTCATCAACAGTATGTTACCATTTCCTTGGTTATAATGTCATCAACAATATGTTAACATTTCCTTGGTTGTAGTGTCATCAACAATATGTTAACATTTCCTTGGTTGTAGTGTCATCAACAGTATGTTAACATTTCCTTGGTTGTAGTGTCATCAACAGTATGTTAACATTTCTTTGGTTGTAGTGTCATCAACAGTATGTTAACAATTCCTTGGATGTAGTGTCATCAACAGTATCTTACCATTTCCTTGGTTATAATGTCATCAACAACATGTTACCATTTCCTTGGTTGTAGTGTCATCAACAGTATGTTAACATTTCCTTGGTTTTAGTGTCATCAACAATATGTTACCATTTCCTTGGTTGTAGTGTCATCAACAATATGTTACCATTGTCTTGGTTGTAGTGTCATCAACAATATGTTACAATTTCCTTGGTTGGAGTGTCATCAACAATATGTTACCATTTAATATACTGCTGTGTTACCAACAATATGTTTCCATTTCCTTGGTTATAATGTCATCAACAACATGTTACCATTTCCTTGGTTGTAGTGTCATCAACAGTATGTTAACATTTCCTTGGTTGTAGTGTCATCAACAGTATCTTACCATTTCCTTGGTTATAATGTCATCAACAATATGTTACCATTTTCTTGGTTGTAGTGTCATCAACAATATGTTTCCATTTTCTCTGTTGTAGTGTCATCAACAGTATGTTAACATTTCCTTGGTTGTAGTGTCATCAACAGTATGTTAACATTTCCTTGGTTATAATGTCATCAACAACATGTTACCATTTCATTGGTTGTAGTGTCATCAACAGTATGTTAACATTTCCTTGGTTGTAGTGTCATCAACAGTATGTTAACATTTCCTTGGTTGTAGTGTCATCAACAGTATGTTAACATTTCTTTGGTTGTAGTGTCATCAACAGTATGTTAACAATTCCTTGGATGTAGTGTCATCAACAGTATCTTACCATTTCCTTGGTTATAATGTCATCAACAACATGTTACCATTTCCTTGGTTGTAGTGTCATCAACAGTATGTTAACATTTCCTTGGTTTTAGTGTCATCAACAATATGTTACCATTTCCTTGGTTGTAGTGTCATCAACAATATGTTACCATTGTCTTGGTTGTAGTGTCATCAACAATATGTTACAATTTCCTTGGTTGGAGTGTCATCAACAATATGTTACCATTTAATATACTGCTGTGTTACCAACAATATGTTTCCATTTCCTTGGTTATAATGTCATCAACAACATGTTACCATTTCCTTGGTTGTAGTGTCATCAACAGTATGTTAACATTTCCTTGGTTGTAGTGTCATCAACAGTATCTTACCATTTCCTTGGTTATAATGTCATCAACAATATGTTACCATTTTCTTGGTTGTAGTGTCATCAACAATATGTTTCCATTTTCTCTGTTGTAGTGTCATCAACAGTATGTTAACATTTCCTTGGTTATAATGTCATCAACAACATGTTACCATTTCATTGGTTGTAGTGTCATCAACAGTATGTTAACATTTCCTTGGTTGTAGTGTCATCAACAATATCTTACCATTTCCTTGGATGTAGTGTCATCAACAATATGTTACCATTTCCTTGGTTGTAGTGTCATCAACAATATGTTACCATTTAATATACTGCTTTGTTACCAACAATATGTTTCCATTTCCTTGGTTATGATGTCATCAACAACATGTTACCATTTCCTTGGTTGTAGTGTCATCAACAGTATGTTAACATTTCCTTGGTTGTAGTGTCATCAACAATATGTTACCATTTCCTTGGTTGTATTGTCATCAACAATATGTTCACATTTCCTTGGTTATAGTGCCACAACAGTATGTTAACATTTCCTTGGTTATAATGTCATCAACAATATGTTACCACTTTCTTGGTTGTAGTGTCATCAACAATATGTTAACATTTCCTTGGTTGTAGTGTCATCAACAGTATGTTAACATTTCCTTGGTTGTAGTGTCATCAATAGTATGTTAACATTTCCTTGGTTATAATGTCATCAACAATATGTTAACATTTCCTTGGTTGTAGTGTCATCAACAATATGTTAACATTTCCTTGGTTGTAGTGTCATCAACAGTATGTTAACATTTCCTTGGTTGTAGTGTCATCAACAGTATGTTAACATTTCCTTGGTTGTAGTGTCATCAACAGTATGTTAACATTTCCTTGGATGTAGTGTCATCAACAGTATCTTACCATTTCCTTGGTTGTAGTGTCATCAACAATATGTTACCTTTTAATATACTGCAGTGTTACCAACAATATGTTACCATTTCCTTGGTTGTAGTGTCATCAACAGTATGTTAACATTTCCTTGGTTGTTGTGTCATCAACAGTATCTTACCATTTCCTTGGTTATAATGTCATCAACAATATGTTACCATTTTCTTGGTTGTAGTGTCATCAACAATATGTTACCATTTCCTTGGTTGTAGTGTCATCAACAGTATGTTAAAATTTCCTTGGTTGTAGTGTCATCAACAGTATCTTACCATTTCCTTGGTTTTAATGTCATCAACAGTATGTTACCATTTTCTTGGTTGTAATGTAATCAACAATATGTTTCCATTTTCTCTGTTGTAGTGTCATCAACAGTATGTTAACATTTCCTTGGTTGTAGTGTCATCAACAGTATGTTAACATTTCCTTTGTTGTAGTGTCATCAACAGTATGTTAACATTTCCTTGGTTATAATGTCATCAACAAAATGTTACCATTTTCTTGGTTATAATGTCATCAACAATATGTTACCATTGTCTTGGTTGTAGTGTCATCATCAATATGGTACCAATTCCTTGGTTGTAGTGTCATCAACAATATGTTACCATTTAATATACTGCTGTGTTACCAACAATATGTTTCCATTTCCTTGGTTATAATGTCATCAACAACATGTTACCATTTCCTTGGTTGTAGTGTCATCAACAGTATGTTAACATTTCCTTGGTTGTAGTGTCATCAACAGTATCTTACCATTTCCTTGGTTATAATGTCATCAACAATATGTTACCATTTTCTTGGTTGTAGTGTCATCAACAATATGTTTCCATTTTCTCTGTTGTAGTGTCATCAACAGTATGTTAACATTTCCTTGGTTGTAGTGTCATCAACAGTATGTTAACATTTCCTTGGTTATAATGTCATCAACAACATGTTACCATTTCCTTGGTTGTAGTGTCATCAACAGTATGTTAACATTTCCTTGGTTGTAGTGTCATCAACAGTATCTTACCATTTCCTTGGTTATAATGTCATCAACAATATGTTACCATTTTCTTGGTTGTAGTGTCATCAACAATATGTTTCCATTTTCTCTGTTGTAGTGTCATCAACAGTATGTTAACATTTCCTTGGTTGTAGTGTCATCAACAGTATGTTAACATTTCCTTGGTTATAATGTCATCAACAACATGTTACCATTTCATTGGTTGTAGTGTCATCAACAGTATGTTAACATTTCCTTGGTTGTAGTGTCATCAACAATATGTTACCATTTCCTTGGATGTAGTGTCATCAACAATATGTTACCATTTCCTTGGTTGTAGTGTCATCAACAATATGTTACCATATAATATACTGCTGTGTTACCAACAATATGTTTCCATTTCCTTGGTTATGATGTCATCAACAACATGTTACCATTTCCTTGGTTGTAGTGTCATCAACAGTATGTTAACATTTCCTTGGTTGTAGTGTCATCAACAATATGTTACCATTTCCTTGGTTGTAGTGTCATCAACAGTATGTTAACATTTCCTTGGTTGTAGTGTCATCAACAGTATGTTAACATTTCCTTTGTTATAATGTCATCAACAATATGTTAACATTTCCTTGGTTGTAGTGTCATCAACAATATGTTAACATTTCCTTGGTTGTAGTGTCATCAACAGTATGTTAACATTTCCTTGGTTGTAGTGTCATCAACAGGATGTTAACATTTCCTTGGTTGTAGTGTCATCAACAATATGTTACCATTTCCTTGGTTGTAGTGTCATCAACAGTATGTTAACATTTCCTTGGTTGTAGTGTCATCAACAATATGTTACCATTTCCTTGGTTGTAGTGTCATCAACAGTATGTTAACATTTCCTTGGTTGTAGTGTCATCAACAGTATCTTACCATTTCCTTGGTTATAATGTCATCAACAATATGTTACCATTTTCTTGGTTGTAATGTCATCAACAATATGTTTCCATTTTCTCTGTTGTAGTGTCATCAACAGTATGTTAACATTTCCTTGGTTGTAGTGTCATCAACAGTATGTTAACATTTCCTTGGTTATAATGTCATCAACAACATGTTACCATTTCCTTGGTTGTAGTGTAATCAACAGTATCTTACCATTTCCTTGGTTATAATGTCATCAACAATATGTTACCATTTTCTTGGTTGTAATGTCATCAACAATATGTTTCCATTTTCTCTGTTGTAATGTCATCAACAGTATGTTAACATTTCCTTGGTTGTAGTGTCATCAACAATATGTTACCATTTCCTTGGATGTAGTGTCATCAACAGTATCTTACCATTTCCTTGGTTGTAATGTCATCAACAATATGTTTCCATTTTCTCTGTTGTAGTGTCATCAACAGTATGTTAACATTTCCTTGGTTGTAGTGTCATCAACAACATGTTACCATTTCCTTGGTTGTAGTGTAATCAACAGTATGTTAACATTTCCTTGGTTGTAGTGTCATCAACAATATGTTACCAATTCCTTGGTTGTAGTGTCATCAACAGTATGTTAACATTTCCTTGGTTGGAGTGTCATCAACAGTGTGTTACCATTTCCTTGGTTATAATGTCATCAACAAAATGTTACCATTTTCTTGGTTATAATGTCATCAACAATATGTTACCATTGTCTTGGTTGTAGTGTCATCAACAATATGTTACCATTTCCTTGGTTGTAGTGTCATCAACAATATGTTACCATTTAATATACTGCTGTGTTACCAACAATATGTTTCCATTTCCTTGGTTATAATGTCATCAACAACATGTTACCATTTCCTTGGTTGTAGTGTCATCAACAGTATGTTAACATTTCCTTGGTTGTAGTGTCATCAACAGTATGTTAACATTTCCTTGGTTGTAGTGTCATCAACAGTATGTTACCATTTCCTTGGTTATAATGTCATCAACAATATGTTAACATTTCCTTGGTTGTAGTGTCATCAACAATATGTTAACATTTCCTTGGTTGTAGTGTCATCAACAGTATGTTAACATTTCCTTGGTTGTAGTGTCATCAACAGTATGTTAACATTTCCTTGGTTATAATGTCATCAACAATATGTTACCATTTCCTTGGTTGTAGTGTCATCAACAGTATGTTACCATTTCCTTGGTTGTAGTGTCATCAACAGTATGTTAACATTTCCTTGGTTGTAGTGTCATCAACAGTATGTTAACATTTCCTTTGTTGTAGTGTCATCAACAGTATGTTAACATTTCCTTGGTTATAATGTCATCAACAAAATGTTACCATTTTCTTGGTTATAATGTCATCAACAATATGTTACCATTGTCTTGGTTGTAGTGTCATCATCAATATGGTACCATTTCCTTGGTTGTAGTGTCATCAACAATATGTTACCATTTAATATACTGCTGTGTTACCAACAATATGTTTCCATTTCCTTGGTTATAATGTCATCAACAACATGTTACCATTTCCTTGGCTGTAGTGTCATCAACAGTATGTTAACATTTCCTTGGTTGTAGTGTCATCAACAGTATCTTACCATTTCCTTGGTTATAATGTCATCAACAATATGTTACCATTTTCTTGGTTGTAGTGTCATCAACAATATGTTTCCATTTTCTCTGTTGTAGTGTCATCAACAGTATGTTAACATTTCCTTGGTTGTAGTGTCATCAACAGTATGTTAACATTTCCTTGGTTATAATGTCATCAACAACATGTTACCATTTCATTGGTTGTAGTGTCATCAACAGTATGTTAACATTTCCTTGGTTGTAGTGTCATCAACAATATGTTACCATTTCCTTGGATGTAGTGTCATCAACAATATGTTACCATTTCCTTGGTTGTAGTGTCATCAACAATATGTTACCATATAATATACTGCTGTGTTACCAACAATATGTTTCCATTTCCTTGGTTATGATGTCATCAACAACATGTTACCATTTCCTTGGTTGTAGTGTCATCAACAGTATGTTAACATTTCCTTGGTTGTAGTGTCATCAACAATATGTTACCATTTCCTTGGTTGTAGTGTCATCAACAGTATGTTAACATTTCCTTGGTTGTAGTGTCATCAACAGTATGTTAACATTTCCTTTGTTATAATGTCATCAACAATATGTTAACATTTCCTTGGTTGTAGTGTCATCAACAATATGTTAACATTTCCTTGGTTGTAGTGTCATCAACAGTATGTTAACATTTCCTTGGTTGTAGTGTCATCAACAGGATGTTAACATTTCCTTGGTTGTAGTGTCATCAACAATATGTTACCATTTCCTTGGTTGTAGTGTCATCAACAGTATGTTAACATTTCCTTGGTTGTAGTGTCATCAACAATATGTTACCATTTCCTTGGTTGTAGTGTCATCAACAGTATGTTAGCATTTCCTTGGTTGTAGTGTCATCAACAGTATCTTACCATTTCCTTGGTTATAATGTCATCAACAATATGTTACCATTTTCTTGGTTGTAATGTCATCAACAATATGTTTCCATTTTCTCTGTTGTAGTGTCATCAACAGTATGTTAACATTTCCTTGGTTGTAGTGTCATCAACAGTATGTTAACATTTCCTTGGTTATAATGTCATCAACAACATGTTACCATTTCCTTGGTTGTAGTGTAATCAACAGTATCTTACCATTTCCTTGGTTATAATGTCATCAACAATATGTTACCATTTTCTTGGTTGTAATGTCATCAACAATATGTTTCCATTTTCTCTGTTGTAGTGTCATCAACAGTATGTTAACATTTCCTTGGTTGTAGTGTCATCAACAATATGTTACCATTTCCTTGGATGTAGTGTCATCAACAGTATCTTACCATTTCCTTGGTTGTAATGTCATCAACAATATGTTTCCATTTTCTCTGTTGTAGTGTCATCAACAGTATGTTAACATTTCCTTGGTTGTAGTGTCATCAACAACATGTTACCATTTCCTTGGTTGTAGTGTAATCAACAGTATGTTAACATTTCCTTGGTTGTAGTGTCATCAACAATATGTTACCAATTCCTTGGTTGTAGTGTCATCAACAGTATGTTAACATTTCCTTGGTTGGAGTGTCATCAACAGTGTGTTACCATTTCCTTGGTTATAATGTCATCAACAAAATGTTACCATTTTCTTGGTTATAATGTCATCAACAATATGTTACCATTGTCTTGGTTGTAGTGTCATCAACAATATGTTACCATTTCCTTGGTTGTAGTGTCATCAACAATATGTTACCATTTAATATACTGCTGTGTTACCAACAATATGTTTCCATTTCCTTGGTTATAATGTCATCAACAACATGTTACCATTTCCTTGGTTGTAGTGTCATCAACAGTATGTTAACATTTCCTTGGTTGTAGTGTCATCAACAGTATGTTAACATTTCCTTGGTTGTAGTGTCATCAACAGTATGTTACCATTTCCTTGGTTATAATGTCATCAACAATATGTTAACATTTCCTTGGTTGTAGTGTCATCAACAATATGTTAACATTTCCTTGGTTGTAGTGTCATCAACAGTATGTTAACATTTCCTTGGTTGTAGTGTCATCAACAGTATGTTAACATTTCCTTGGTTATAATGTCATCAACAATATGTTACCATTTCCTTGGTTGTAGTGTCATCAACAGTATGTTACCATTTCCTTGGTTATAATGTCATCAACAATATGTTACCATTTCCTTGGTTGTAGTGTCATCAACAGTATGTTAACATTTCCTTGGTTGTAGTGTCATCAACAATATGTTACCATTTCCTTGGTTGTAGTGTCATCAACAGTATGTTAACATTTCCTTGGTTGTAGTGTCATCAACAGTGTGTTACCATTTCCTTGGTTATAATGTCATCAACAATATGTTTCCATTTCCTTGGTTATAATGTCATCAACAACATGTTACCATTTCCTTGGTTGTAGTGTCATCAACAGTATGTTAACATTTCCTTGGTTGTACTGTCATCAACAGTATGTTACCATTTCCTTGGTTATAATGTCATCAACAATATGTTAACATTTCCTTGGTTGTAGTGTCATCAACAATATATTAACATTTCCTTGGTTGTAGTGTCATCAACAGTATGTTAACATTTCTTTTGTTGTAGTGTCATCAACAATATGTTACCATTTCCTTGGTTGTAGTGTCATCAACAGTATGTTAACATTTCCTTGGTTGTAGTGTCATCAACAGTATCTTACCATTTCCTTGGTTATAATGTCATCAACAATATGTTACCATTTTCTTTGTTGTAGTGTCATCAACAATATGTTTCCATTTTCTCTGTTGTAGTGTCATCAACAGTATGTTAACGTTTCCTTGGTTGTAGTGTCATCAACAGTATGTTAACATTTCCTTGGTTATAATGTCATCAACAACATGTTACCATTTCATTGGTTGTAGTGTCATCAACAGTATGTTAACATTTCCTTGGTTGTAGTGTCATCAACAATATGTTACCATTTCCTTGGTTGTAGTGTCATCAACAATATGTTACCATTTCCTTGGTTGTAGTGTCATCAACAATATGTTACCATTTAATATACTGCTGTGTTACCAACAATATGTTTCCATTTCCTTGGTTATAATGTCATCAACAACATGTTACCATTTCCTTGGTTGTAGTGTCATCAACAGTATGTTACCATTTTAATATACTGCAGTGTTACCAACAATATGTTTCCATTTCCTTGGTTATGATGTCATCAACAACATGTTACCATTTCCTTGGTTGTAGTGTCATCAACAGTATGTTAACATTTCCTTGGTTATAATGTCATCAACAGTATGTTACCATTTTCTTGGTTGTAGTGTAATCAACAGTATGTTAACATTTCCTTGGTTGTAGTGTCATCAACAATATGTTACCATTTCCTTGGTTGTAGTGTCATCAACAATATGTTACAATTTCCTTGGTTATAATGTCATCAACAACATGTTACCATTTCCTTGGTTGTAGTGTCATCAACAATATGTTACCATTTCCTTGGTTGTAGTGTCATCAACAGTATGTTAACATTTCCTTTGGTTGGAGTGTCATCAACAGTGTGTTACCATTTCCTTGGTTATAATGTCATCAACAAAATG
Source organism: Brachymystax lenok tsinlingensis (assembly GCA_030435695.1). Classification (NCBI taxonomy): domain Eukaryota; kingdom Metazoa; phylum Chordata; class Actinopteri; order Salmoniformes; family Salmonidae; genus Brachymystax; species Brachymystax lenok. The sequence continues at coordinate 20,678,221 of CM059783.1, read as the reverse complement.
TTACCATTTTCTTCGTTATAATGTCATCAACAATATGTTACCATTGTCTTGGTTGTAGTGTCATCAACAATATGTTACAATTTCCTTGGTTGTAGTGTCATCAACAATATGTTACCATTTAATATACTGCTGTGTTACCAACAATATGTTTCCATTTCCTTGGTTATAATGTCATCAACAACATGTTACCATTTCCTTGGTTGTAGTGTCATCAACAGTATGTTACCATTTAATATACTGCAGTGTTACCAACAATATGTTTCCATTTCCTTGGTTATAATGTCATCAACAATATGTTTCCATTTCCTTGGTTATAATGTCATCAAAAGTATGTTACCATTTCCTTGGTTATAATGTCATCAACAATATGTTAACATTTCCTTGGTTATAATGTCATCAACAGTATGTTACCATTTTCTTGGTTGTAGTGTCATCAACAATATGTTAACATTTCCTTGGTTGTAGTGTCATCAACAATATGTTACCATTTCCTTGGTTGTAGTGTCATCAACAGTATGTTAACATTTCCTTGGTTGTAGTGTCATCAACAATATGTTACCATTTCCTTGGTTGTAGTGTCATCAACAGTATGTTAACATTTCCTTGGTTGTATTGTCATCAACAATATGTTACCATTTCCTTGGTTGTAGTGTCATCAACAGTATGTTAACATTTCCTTGGTTGTAGTGTCATCAACAGTATCTTACCATTTCCTTGGTTATAATGTCATCAACAATATGTTACCATTTTCTTGGTTGTAGTGTCATCAACAATATGTTACCATTTCCTTGGTTGTAGTGTCATCAACAGTATTTTAACATTTCCTTGGTTATAATGTCATCAACAATATGTTTCCATTTTCTCTGTTGTAGTGTCATCATCAATATGTTTCCATTTTCTCTGTTGTAGTGTCATCAACAGTATGTTAACATTTCCTTGGTTATAATGTCATCAACAGTATGTTAACATTTCCTTGGTTATAATGTCATCAACAACATGTTACCATTTCCTTGGTTGTAGTGTCATCAACAGTATGTTAACATTTCCTTGGTTGTAGTGTCATCAACAGTATGTTAACATTTCCTTGGTTGTAGTGTCATCAACAGTATGTTAACATTTCCTTAGTTATAATGTCATCAACAATATGTTACCATTTCCTTGGTTGTAGTGTCATCAACAGTATGTTACCATTTCCTTGGTTATAATGTCATCAACAATATGTTACCATTTCCTTGGTTGTAGTGTCATCAACAGTATGTTAACATTTCCTTGGTTGTATTGTCATCAACAATATGTTACCATTTCCTTGGTTGTAGTGTCATCAACAGTATGTTAACATTTCCTTGGTTGTTGTGTCATCAACAGTATCTTACCATTTCCTTGGTTATAATGTCATCAACAATATGTTACCATTTTCTTGGTTGTAGTGTCATCAACAATATGTTACCATTTCCTTGGTTGTAGTGTCATCAACAGTATGTTAACATTTCCTTGGTTATAGTGTCATCAACAGTATGTTAACATTTCCTTGGTTATAATGTCATCAACAATATGTTTCCATTTTCTCTATTGTAGTGTCATCAACAGTATGTTAACATTTCCTTGGTTATAATGTCATCAACAGTATGTTAACATTTCCTTGGTTATAATGTCATCAACAACATGTTACCATTTCCTTGGTTGTAGTGTCATCAACAGTATGTTAACATTTCCTTGGTTGTAGTGTCATCAACAATATGTTACCATTTAATATACTGCAGTGTTACCAACAATATGTTTCCATTTCCTTGGTTATTATGTCATCAACAACATGTTACCATTTCCTTGGTTATAATGTCATCAACAATATGTTAACATTTTCTTGGTTGTAGTGTCATCAACAATATGTTAACATTTCCTTGGTTGTAGTGTCATCAACAGTATGTTAACATTTCCTTGGTTATAATGTCATCAACAATATGTTACCATTTCCTTGGTTGTAGTGTCATCAACAGTATGTTACAATTTCCTTGGTTATAATGTCATCAACAATATGTTACCATTTCCTTGGTTGTAGTGTCATCAACAGTATGTTAACATTTCCTTGGTTGTAGTGTCATCAACAGTATGTTACCATTTCCTTGGTTATAATGTCATCAACAATATGTTACCATTTTCTTGGTTGTAGTGTCATCAACAATATGTTAACATTTCCTTGGTTGTAGTGTCATCAGCAATATGTTACCATTTCCTTGGTTGTAGTGTCATCAACAGTATGTTAACATTTCCTTGGTTGTAGTGTCATCAACAGTATCTTACCATTTCCTTGGTTATAATGTCATCAACAATATGTTAACATTTCCTTGGTTGTAGTGTCATCAACAATATTTTCCCATTTCCTTGGTTGTAGTGTCATCAACAGTATGTTAACATTTCCTTGGTTGTAGTGTCATCAACAGTATCTTACCATTTCCTTGGTTATAATGTCATCAACAATATGTTAACATTTCCTTGGTTGTAGTGTCATCAACAATATTTTCCCATTTCCTTGGTTATAATGTCATCAACAATATGTTACCATTTCCTTGTTTGTAGTGTCATCAACAGTATGTTAACATTTCCTTGGTTGTAGTGTCATCAACAGTATCTTACCATTTCCTTGGTTTTAATGTCATCAACAATATGTTAACATTTCCTTGGTTGTAGTTTCATCAACAATATGTTTCCATTTTCTTGGTTGTAGTGTCATCAACAGTATGTTAACATTTCCTTGGTTATAATGTCATCAACAGTATGTTACCATTTCCTTGGTTATAATGTCATCAACAGTATGTTAACATTTCCTTCGTTATAATGTCATCAACAATATGTTAACATTTCCTTCGTTATAATGTCATCAACAGTATGTTACCATTTCCTTGGTTATAATGTCATCAACAGTATGTTATCATTTCCTTGGTTATAATGTCATCAACAACATGTTTCCATTTTCTTGGTTGTAGTGTCATCAACAGTATGTTAACATTTCCTTGGTTATAATGTCATCAACAGTATGTTACCATTTCCTTGGTTATAATGTCATCAACAGTATGTTACCATTTCCTTCGTTATAATGTCATCAACAACATGTTAACATTTCCTTCGTTATAATGTCATCAACAGTATGTTAACATTTCCTTCGTTATAATGTCATCAACAATATGTTAACATTTCCTTCGTTATAATGTCATCAACAGTATGTTACCATTTCCTTGGTTATAATGTCATCAACAGTATGTTACCATTTCCTTGGTTATAATGTCATCAACAACATGTTTCCATTTTCTTGGTTGTAGTGTCATCAACAGTATGTTAACATTTCCTTGGTTATAATGTCATCAACAGTATGTTACCATTTCCTTGGTTATAATGTCATCAACAGTATGTTAACATTTCCTTCGTTATAATGTCATCAACAATATGTTAACATTTCCTTCGTTATAATGTCATCAACAGTATGTTACCATTTCCTTGGTTATAATGTAATCAACAGTATGTTAACATTTCCTTCGTTATAATGTCATCAACAATATGTTAACATTTCCTTCGTTATAATGTCATCAACAATATGTTACCATTTACAGTACTTGGTTGTAGTGTCATCAACAATTTGCCCCTACGCACCTCTCTGATTCTATCTGAAGCATCTTTCTCTCTTTCCTGAGGTCCGTATGAAAAGCATTAGAGACAACATGGTGGTTCAATAAGACTCTACTATTGAGAAATACATATACACACATAACCAGTCCTGAGTGCCAACATTAAGACATAACAACATGAACACATACAGAAACTATACGCTAAATCAAGTCTTCCACATTCATGGCACATGCATTAACAAAAGATCCCCCACAATAAATAACCCACTGTTCCGTGTTGTGGGCACTCCAAAAAACAGTACTGCCTTTGAACAACATGAGATAAGCGAGGGACATTTCTGGCAATGCTATACTGGCTAGCACAGGAGGCTGGTGATTGGAGAACGGCTTATAATAATGGATCTAATGTAGTGAATGGAATGGTGTCAAGCATGTGTTTAATGTGTTCAACATCATTCCATAAATTCCAATCCAGCCATTACTATGAGCCCGTCCTCCCCAATTAAGGTGCCACCAGCCGCCTGTGCAGACTAGAGTTGCCTCTATCAGCACTGCAGACCTCTGGGAAAAAAAGCAAGGCTACATCTGTTATTTCACTGGCCTACACATATGTCTGTCTATTCCTCCCTCCCTCACACAGACAGATAACAGCAAAGACATTACTTGTTAGATATTACTACACGGTCGGAACTAGAAGCACAAGCATTACGCTACACTCGCATTAACATCTGCTAACTATGTGTACGTGACCAATAACATTTGATTTGATTTGATTTGACATGTTATAGAATGTGTCTCCCATAATAAAGAAAATGACATTCCCAGAGTCAGTAGCAGTCAATCAAAGTCATTTGGCCTATGTCCGAAATGGAACCCAATCCCGATATAGTTTATATAACTCTAGCCAGCACAGGCGGCTGGTGGCACCTTGATCGTTTCATAAATGTATCTTTGTCTCCTCAGGATGTGTCTGATGTAGTGGTGGAAGGTTGTCAAGGTCGTGCTGAACTCATCTTCAAGGGAGAAATGTGTCCGCCCAAGCAAGCTTCCATGATTACATCACTCCTCTGGCCTTCCTCTTGAGATAAGAGAGAAATGTAATTCTTAATCAAAGGCTTCAAACCTGCCTCAAACCAGTAGTTACAGTATCTGATTGCAGTGGCAGAGTCGGCTATCATTGTATTAATTGTCTGTTTCATAGTCACATAACAGATGGTTAATAACACAGGCAGTTTGTCTGAGTTGATTGTGTCCCCATGTCAGTCCTGCATCTTTTCCAACATTACAGAAACAATGTATTTCCAATCCGCTGCATGTGGAAGAAAGCCAAGTGAAAAAGCCTGAGAAAATGGGTGGAAAGCTAACACAAAAAACATGTTTTGGCAAAATACAGTCTAATATCCATATACTAAATCAAAAGCTTCATATCTCAAACAATGGACTGTTTAAGCGTTCTGGTCGGGACAGATTTTTCTTAGGGAAAGCTGTGGAACCTGTGAGATGTGACATACTGCTAATTTAAACGCATATTTCTTATAGGTTGGTATTTTAAACGATCAAATCAATGTAAATTCCACTCAAGTAGAAAAACCCCAGAGGATTGTAAAACTCAAGATAAACCATTCTCATCTTGATCTTATTAAATCAATGTCAAGACACCTGCCCTAATAAGAAAAGCTCTGACGCTGCTGTCTTTATAAAGGGAAAATGTCCTTACTGTGACTGAGATATGTGGTTGTTCCACCTAGCTATCTTAAGATGACTGCACTAACTAAGTCACTCTGGATAAGAGCGTCAGCTAAATGACTAAATGACCCAAACCTACAACAGATTCCACAAGACCTGTGTTCAAGGTATCTCAGTACTGAAAACAAAACAATAGCTTATACTTCCCCCTCTCGCCCCTACATTACTTTGAAATGGGCTTTTTAACGTATTAGTTTAAAGTGTTTAATGAGTGGCACATCCATTCACCCATGGCGATGTGCTCTAATCCACCAAGAGCTTTAGTTTTGTTATAGAGAGAGAGAGAGAGAGAGAGAGAGAGAGAGAGAGAGAGAGAGAGAGAGAGAGAGAGAGAGAGAGAGAGAGAGAGAGAGAGAGAGAGAGAGAGAGAGAGAGAGAGAGAGAGAGAGAGAGAGAGAGAGAGAGAGAGAGAGAGAGAGAGAGAGAGAGAGAGAGAGAGAGAGAGAGAGAGAGAGAGAGAGAGAGAGAGAGAGAGAGAGAGAGAGAGAGAGAGAGAGAGAGAGAGAGAGAGAGAGAGAGAGAGAGAGAGAGAGAGAGAGAGAGAGGCTATTTCCTTTTACTACAAGGTCTTCATCCTCAGGACACAGAGGACATATGAATTAAGACGAGCATAACAGTTCCTTATTAGGCCCAGTACCACTGGACAGTCCCACATTGGAACCGGGCACACCAAACAGTCTTACAGAACACTCCACAACAAATTTTAATGATGGCCGGTGTGTGTTTGTGTGTGTGTGTCATATGCTCATTAGGAGCCGACTCATGTTATCCATAAAACTATGCCTGAAGGAGACTGCCAGCCTCCTCTGTTTCTGTTTCGGGAGATATACCTGTGGGCTTATGCAGTCATACATTCCAACGGTTTGAAGCAGCCAGGTCTGTGTAATCATTAACATTCAGTAGTAATTACTATATCTGTTGTTTGTGAGCTTCTTCCTCCTCCTCCTCTTCCTCCTCCTCCAACAGCCTGACACTCTTTGAGGACAGGACAGGCTAGGAGCTGGGCTGGAGGCGGGCCAGTTACTCGACACTGGAGAGACGGGTTTCTCTCCTCCTCGCCTGCCTGCCTGCCCCTGCACAGAACAGAGCAGAAGAACTGTGTCATGTGTAATTTAATACCAGACGCAGGCTGACTGAGCCTCACTGCACACAGAGAGCCCCCTCACAGCCTGAGAGGCAGGCAGGAGAGGCAGGAGAGGCAGGAAGGCTAAGCAGGCAGACTTCCAGGGTCCGGCTCAGCCCTCCATGACAGGACAAAGAGCAGGGGATGAGGGACCGACCAAATCCCTAGTGGAGGACCGACCAGAGCCCTAGTGGACCCATCAACCTCTCCCTCTCCCCGTGGCCAGGTACCAGACCCCCTTTCTCTCTCTCTCTGTTCTGTTTCCTCTGTTACAGTAGTACAGTCACAGTGTTGAAGGCAGCCAGTAGTGTAATGGAGATTTACTGTACTAGAATGGGCAGTAGCAGCACTTTCCTAAAGAGAACAGAACAGCCCAGAATTCTGCACTGTAAGAGGTTCTAGACATGCTTGCACTCATTGCCTATTGATTCCTCTTTTTCCAGGACATTTCAGCTGTTGCCTTTTTTCTAAAGTGGAACACTTTCTCTTGCAAGAAGAGAAGTGTATGTGCAGTTTGTGCACTTGAGGTGTAAATGTCTCTGGCTGTGTTCCAACGCAATCAGCGTACTCTCTCCCTCTGGGAATGCTGTGAAGAACTGGGCTCTGGTAAACATCCTCTGTCACAGTTTATTTTTCTAGATAATACCACTGAGTTCAAGGTTTCAGGGCACTTTCTGAAACAGCAGTTTTCTGAAACAGGAGCAACTGAGAGAAAGTGCGTGGTAAAGGATCATACTGAAGGTTTTTAAGGATTAGTGCTCAGTGCTGCATGTTTCTGTTGGAGTGTTCTCTCTGGGGGTCGGAATGCCACCCTAAAGCCAAGAGGGGATACACCACATGAAGCACTGTGACCCTAAAGCCAAGAGGGGATACACCACATCAAGCACTGCATCACTTCGTCAGTGAGGGAATCAATTGGCTTGTCTTACCTCTTCTCTTGTCTATGTTTTTAAGCTCCTTCTCTCCCTTTTTTTTCACTTATCTCTGGAAGAGCACGAATAACATAGAGCTTTCAACGATCCCTCTGATAAATAGAATTTCACATGTATTTATTTGATCAACTTTCCCCCTGCCTGCATGCCTGTGAGAGAGAGTTGAAGTGTTCTAATTCGTGCTCCATGCTGTGTAAGCGTTCTCTGAGGGTTGTGCTGTGCCTCCCAAATGCCTATAGGGCTCTGGTCAGAAGTAGTGCACTACGTGGGGAATAGGACGCCCTTTGGGACATCACTGACTGAACCCCTCAGGCAAGCTGAAAGGAAACTCATTCAGATCAGGTCACGGTCGGGAATGAGACTGGTTTGGGTGGCAGCAGGGTCGACAGGGAAATGAAAAGAACTCCTGTACAGTACAGTCCTTGTGTTCTGCACCACTTCTTATGGACGTTTTTTTCTCTGTTTCCATCCCCAGTGCCCTATTCTGTTTTAGTGAAGCATTGAGAGACAGGCTGTGTAGCTTTAAGGCTGGCTGCTGCTATAATGAGCCTGTTCACTGATCCATCCAGGTCCTGCTAGGGGAACTACCTACAGGGTTTAAGCATTATAATACTCCACTGGGGTGTTTCACTTGCACAACATGCATTGTCCAAGAATTGCCGTCTAGAATAGACCAACAACTTGGAGTCAATGTTGAGACAATGTTGTGTGGTGGTTGTGTGTTTGCTGTTCTTCCACATCAACTGAGTTCCTCAGTTCAAGCACTTTGGCTGGACAGCGAGGAACCGGCGGCGTACAGTATGCTTTCCTTTGCATTACTACACACAGCCTAGTCTGCCTCCTATTGGTCAGTGCTGTGTGTGTTGGAGCCTGTGTGACCCCAGCTGGCTCTGTTAAATCTATCAGCAGCATCACACTGCATTCTCCAGCCCCCGCCGAGCCCCAGATCTTTAGCTGTACAGTTCATTAGTCTCACTCCCCACGGCCCTCAGATTGTGTCGGCCGGTTCATTCGCCCATTTGCACTTTGACCAGCATGCCTGATGCCTGGCTACTACTCCAGCTAGAGTTATATAACATCTGTTATTACCACAGGGAAATGGTCTGGGATGGAGGTCGGCAGGACATTACATTACTCAGTACCGCTGCTACGTGGTTTTACACAGATACCCCCTACACCCAACACATGGGTATGTCATTGCATTGATTATTTAGATTTTTCAGATGTCAAACTTTTACTGGAAATTTTAGTTGCATGATATTATTGCATTAAAATACAGTTGGATTTTTCCCAACAGCTTATCTATGTAAACCCATTGAAGGACTCTTAAATAAAGAAATGTTTTATGGAAGGGAATTTATGCATAAATATAAAATTTATTGAAAATAAACACAGTTCAACTGCATGATAAAACGTATTCCAGTTGAACAGTATAGCGTTTCACTGGTGCCTGAACAGCAGATAAAACCATCACTATGGACTGTCAAGTGGTGATTCATCCAGAGAGAGAGTGAGTGAGTGAGTGAGTGAGTGAGTGGGTGAGTGAGTGTGAGTGTGTGTGGCTATGCCAGCCTGGTCTGATATAGCTGAATGGGCCCGGAGCTAGCCAGGAGCTAGATGGCCTGGGCATTGGGCCGGAACTGGGCCAGAGCTGGGTAGACCAGAGGGGGGGTTAGAGGCCCAAAGCTTCGCCATGTGCACTCCATATGGGAGAGTGTGTGTTTACACTGGCAGAGGCACGGCCGGGTACTAACAGTGCCTACGTGGAGAGAGACTAACTTACAACTGTCTGAATGGCCCTAGATGGCAGTCATCTTTTGTGTTATAATGGTTTATTTTCGGGGAGCAGATTGAATACCCACAGCTCTTGTTTTCATATTGTCCCTAAGGGAGTGGCTACAGTGGACTGGTGGATTGAGATCTCAAATGACCTCTCACTAGTGTAGCTTTGCTCCTTGTTAGCTTGCTAGGATACTATGGGGCAAAGTGTTCTCAGACTGAAGAATTCTCTATCTCATTGTGTCTATAAACTCAATATTTACGCTACCTCTTCTCTATCTCTCCCTGTGACTGGACTGTTCCACTGTGGAAGACTGTGTGGGGGGGTCTCACTGTAGCAGGAGATGGAGGGTGTTGTTTGGCAGACATTGTGGCTGCTGCCTCACATCACACTTGGGACTAATGAGTTTTGATGCTGCCTTATGTTTGCCCGTACTGTGACCTGGGTTGGACCTTATAAATATAGTTTAACATGAGGAATGACTGTTGTCATGAGTAAGATATTATTGTTTTCCTGGTAGAATAGCATATTTCCTGGGAACCACATATAACTAATAAACATATACATGATCATTAAGGATCAGTACAGAGCATTCAAGGTAAATCATCAACACTAACCTACCACACCAGCGAGAATAATGAACTCAGGGTAATTCCATTCAGCTACACACAGCCTTCCCTCAGGGTAAGGTAGTTAGGGAGGTCTTTAGAGCCATCATATTTATCATGTTTACAGGAGTGGACATATACAGACATGTAAACTTCCTCCTCTTTGATGAATGTGTGTGAGGCTTTCAGCCTGGTGCACAGATGAATTACGAGAGAGAGAGAGAGAGAGAGAGAGAGAGAGAGAGAGAGAGAGAGAGAGAGAGAGAGAGAGAGAGAGAGAGAGAGAGAGAGAGAGAGAGAGAGAGAGAGAGAGAGAGAGAGAGAGAGAGAGAGAGAGAGAGAGAGAGAGAGAGAGAGAGAGAGAGAGAGAGAGAGAGAGAGAGAGAGAGAGAGAGAGAGAGAGAGAGAGAGAGAGAGAGAGAGAGAGAGAGAGAGAGAGAGAGAGAGAGAGAGACACTCTGAGGAACAAAGGAAATTGGTCACTGTTCCATGACTGTGCTTTAACCATCTCTCTGTTTGATAGACTATCATATAACATGCTTCATGTCTGTTTCTCTCCATCATTCTTCATCTTCCTCTCTATCCCTTCCTATCCCTCTCCTCCCGAACAATGAACTTTCCACTTAACTCTCTCTCTCTCTCACACACAGCTGTAACCAGCCTTCCCTGGCACCAGCAGAAACCCAAGGTCATCTCTGATTTCACAAGGCTATCCCTCTCCCCCTCCCTCCCTCTTCTTCCAGTCTTGCCGCTCCCCCGTCTCCCAGAGGTGGCGTTGGGGCTCCCAGGATGCGGCTGCTCAGCGCTCTGCTGCTCCTCCTGCTCCTCAGGTCCGCTGAGGCCAGGAAGGGTGGACGGAACAGAGACCGTGGCAGGGCCCGGGGTAAAGGCAGGGCCAATGCTGTCAAACGCCAAACCTCTGAATGCAAGGAATACATGGAGGCCGGAGAGAAATATCTGGACTGTCAGGACCGCCAGCTGACCGGGGTGCAACAGCACTGGCCTGAAGATATCCACCACCTCCTACTGGCCCGCAACAAGATCCAGGTGCTCAGAGACAACACCTTCTCCCAGTTCAAGAACCTAAAGAGTCTGGATCTACAACAGAATGAGCTCTACATGGTGGAGGAGGAGGCGTTCGCAGGGCTGGGACAGCTCACTACTCTGCTTCTTCAGCACAACCAGATGAAGACAGCTTCTGAGGAGCACCTGCTGCCCTTGCCAAGCCTCCGCTACCTGCGTCTCTATGACAACCCCTGGGACTGCCGGTGCTCGCTGGATAGCCTGGTCAGAACCCTGCAGGTGCCCGGCAACCGTAACCTAGGGAACTACGCCAAGTGTTTGGAGCCGGATGCGCTGAGAGGTCAGAAGCTGAAGAAGATGAGGCCGGAGCTGCTGTGTCCTGAGGATGGGGAGGGCCAGCAGCCAGGGCAGAAACCTCAGCAGGGTCAGGGTAGTCTGCCCAAACCACCTCCCATCAAGAAGCACCCTGATGCCAACTCCTTGTGCCACACATACATGTTCCCCAAACCCATGCTGGACTGCAAGAGCAAAGGTAAGCTATGAGCCAACCTAGCTTGTCTCCCTTTCATTTGTTTGTGTAACCTGTGTGAAGAATTTCCTCCTTGGAGGACAATGAAGTGTTGTATTCTGGTCTTTCAGAACACTGGAGTGAGTTACTAGGGTTCTCAGGGCCATGGGTTCATGGACCCAGATTAGGACCCAGCATGATGAGTCATATTCTGCTGGTAGTCTCCTCTCCTCCACAGCATGATGAGTCATATTCTGCTGGTAGTCTCCTCTCCTCCACAGCATGATGAGTCATATTCTGCTGGTAGTCTCCTCTCCTCCACAGCATGATGAGTCATATTCTGCCGGTAGTCTCCTCTCCTCCACAGCATGATGAGTCATATTCTGCCGGTAGTCTCCTCTCCTCCACAGCATGATGAGTCATATTCTGCCGGTAGTCTCCTCTCCTCCACAGCATGATGAGTCATATTCTGCTGGTAGTCTCCTCTCCTCCACAGCATGATGAGTCATATTCTGCTGGTAGTCTCCTCTCCTCCACAGCATGATGAGTAATATTCTGGTAGTCTCCTCTCCTCCACTCTACTGAAACTGCTTTTTAGTCCAGGATTAGGACTAGTATGGGTCAGGGAAACCGGCCCTCCATGTATGAGTCACATGTCCATCTGAAATATCTTGCCATTGTTCACTACACATGATTGTTGTGAGGCCTTTTAAAACAGTGTGGAGGAGAGGTTGGCTGCTGGATACTCCAGAGCTGTGGTTGATAATGACTACTTTCTAAATTTCCCTGAATCAGAATGTGGTAGGAGTCGACTATAAACCGAGAGGCCTTAGAGTGACGGCCTGCAGCGTGGAAACCGTGGAAACCAACATATAACATTAGACACAAAGGGAACAAGGGAAAATATGGAGTCTCATTTCTGTCTCCCGTCCAGACTCTTACATCTGGTGCAGTTTCTGTGCAACTATGTATAACTGCCACATTAAAACTGCTATCAGGGCTATAACTTCTAGAAAGATTAGGTTTCAATATCGTATTTCAAATAGTCATGGGACTGACTACAAATCCTGCACGGAGTCCACGCTGTGTGTGGACTGCTTTAGTTTGAGCTCCAAAATACAACATGAATAGTCGATTCATATTGATTTAGTATAGAAATGGCAGCATATTAATGAATAGTCCCTTCATATTGATTTAGTATAGACGTGGCGGTATGGTCACGTATAGTCCCTTCATATTGATTTAGTATAGAAATGACAGTATAGTCATGAATAGTCCCTTCATATTGATTTAGTATAGAAATGGCAGCATATTAATGAATAGTCCCTTTATATTGATTTAGTATAGAAATGGAAGCATATTCATGAATAGTCCCTTCATATTGATTTAGTATAGACGTGGCAGTATGGTCATGAACAGTCCCTTCATATTGATTTAGTATAGATGTGGCAGCATATTCATGAATAGTCCCTTCATATTGATTTAGTATAGACGTGGCAGTATGGTCATGAACAGTCCCTTCATATTGATTTAGTATAGATGTGGCAGCATATTCATGAATAGTCCCTTCATATTGATTTAGTATAGACGTGGCAGTATGGTCATGAATAGTCCCTTCATATTGATTTAGTATTGAAATGGCAGCATATTCATGAATAGTCCCTTCATATTGATTTAGTATAGACGTGGCAGCATGGCCATGAATAGTCCCTTCATATTGATTTAGTATAGAAATGGCAGTATGGTCATGAATAGTCCCTTCATATTGATTTAGTATAGAAATGGCAGCATATTCATGAATAGTCCCTTCATATTGATTTAGTATAAAAATGGCAGCATATTCATGACCATACCGCCACGTCTATACTAAATCAATATGAAGGAACTATTCATGACCATGCTGCCATTTCTATACTAAATCAATATGAAGGGACTATTCATGAATATGCTGCCATTTCTATACTAAATCAATATGAAGGGACTATTCATGACCATACTGCCATTTCTATACTAAATCAATATGAAGGGACTATTCATGGCCATGCTGCCACGTCTATACTAAATCAATATGAAGGGACTATTCATGAATATGCTGCCATTTCAATACTAAATCAATATGAAGGGACTATTCATTATTATGCTGCCATTTCTATGCTAAACCAATATGAAGGGACTATTCATGAATATGCTGCCATTTCTATACTAAATCAATATGAAGGGACTATAAATGACCATACTGCCATTTCTATGCTAAATCAATATGAAGGGACTGTTCATGGCCATGCTGCCACGTCTATACTAAATCAATATGAAGGGACTATTCATGACTCTACTGCCACATCTTTACTAAATCAATATGAAGGGACTATTCATGAATATGCTGCCATTTCTATACTAAATCAATATGAAGGGACTATTCATGACTAAACTGCCATTTCTTTACTAAATCAATATGAAGGGACTATTCATGACCATACTGCCACGTCTATACTAAATCAATATGAAGGGACTATTCATGAATATGCTGCCATTTCAATACTAAATCAATATGAAGGGACTATTCATTATTATGCTGCCATTTCTATGCTAAACCAATATGAAGGGACTATTCATGAATAGTCCAATCATATTGATTTAGTATAGAAATGGCAGCAGATTCATGAATAGTCCCTTCATATTGATTTAGTATAGAAATGGCAGCATATTCATGAATATGCTGCCATTTCTATACTAAATCAATATGAAGGGACTGTTCATGACTAAACTGCCATTTCTATACTAAATCAATATGAAGGGACTATTCATGACCATACTGCCACGTCTATACTAAATCAATATGAAGGGACTATTCATGAATATGCTGCCATTTCAATACTAAATCAATATGAAGGGACTATTCATTATTATGCTGCCATTTCTATGCTAAACCAATATGAAGGGACTATTCATGAATATGCTGCCATTTCAATACTAAATCAATATGAAGGGACTATTCATTATTATGCTGCCATTTCTATGCTAAACCAATATGAAGGGACTATTCATGAATAGTCCCTTCATATTGATTTAGTATAGACGTGGCAGTCTGGTCATGAATTGTCCCTTCATATTGATTTAGTTTAGGATTGGCAGCATATTCATGAATAGTCCCTTCATATTGATTTAGTATAGAAATGGCAGCATATTCATGAACATTCCCTTCATAATGATTTAGTAGAGACGTGGCAGTATGGTCATGAATAGTCCCTTCATATTGATTTAGTATACATGTGGCAGCATATTCATGAATAGTCCCTTCATATTGATTTAATATAGACGTGGCAGTATGGTAATGAATGGTCCCTTCATATTGATTTAGTATAGAAATGGCAGCATATTCATGAATCTCTCTCTCTCTCTCTCTCTCTCTCTCTCTCTCTCTCTCTCTCTCTCTCTCTCCCCCTCATCCCACTCGCTCTCTTTCCCTCATCTCTCTCTACCATGCCCGCTCTCATCTATCTATCTCTCTCCCTCATCTTTCTTTCTCTCCCTCTCCTTCTCTCTCTCTTTCTCTGTTTCTCTCACTCTCTCTCCATCCCTCTCTCATCTGTGAGTTCCAGTGAATTCAGAACCTTAATATACTTTAGCACTAATAACTGACCAGAGGTCGTTTCACTGGAAACAGAGTCTCATTTGTAAACAATGGAAATGTCCCTACAGTACACTACCGAACTGTGCGGGAGCAAGACAGAACGTATCCAAACACAAATAAATAATCTCTGTGGTACATACATGATATATGGAAGAATATATCAGAGTGCATGTACGTTTTAGATAAATGTTGTCCAGACCTCATAGTCAGATACTCAGAGAAACCTTTTCAAACAAGTCATAAGCCTGAAAGCCTGGTTTAGTCCTGATCTATCGCTAGCAGAACAGTTGAGTCAGCACATGGAGAGTTGGCCTGCTTGTCGTCTCTGTAAAGCCTAACCTCCTCTTCTGACATTATATCATAGTTTCTTGGAGTTCCTGTAAAATATGGTCTGGTGTTTTGTCAGCTGGCAAGTTGAATCTCCTTAATACACATTCTGGGGGAGTTGTGATGATATGTATCAGAGAGGGAGTAATATTCTGCTGGTAGTCTCCTGTCCTCCACAAAATTGAAAAGGTTTCTCTCAGTATCTGACTATGAGGTCTGGACAACATTTATCTATCAAGTACATGCATTCTGACATATGTGTGTAACGACCTCTGGTCAGTAATTAGTGAGACAGTATATTATTATCAGATCCCTGGAGCCATGATGAGAAAAGCCTCTGAATTCACTGGAACTCACAGATGAGAGAGGGATGGAGAGAGAGTGGGAGAAACAGAGAAAGAGAGAGAGGGAGAGAGAGAGTGAGATAGATTGGGGAGGAGGTAGCCTAGTGGTTAGAGCGTTGGGCCAGTAACTGAAAGGTTTCTGGATTGAATCCCTGAGCTGACAAGGAAAAAATATGTCTTTCTGCCAAGGAAATTAACCCACTGTTCCCTGGTAGGCTTTCATTGTAAATAAGAGTTAAATAAAGGTAAAAATAACAGCATGATGAATAATATTCTGGTAGTCTCCTCTCCTCCACAGCATGATGAGTCATATTCTGCTGGTTGTCTCCTCTCCTCCACAGCATGATGAGTCATATTCTGCTGGTTGTCTCCTCTCCTCCACAGCATGATGAGTCATATTCTGCTGGTAGTCTCCTCTCCCCCACAGCATAATGAGTAATATTCTGCTGGTAGTCTCCTCTCCTCCACAGCATGATGAGTCATATTCTGCTGGTAGTCTCCTCTCCCCCACAGCATAATGAGTAATATTCTGCTGGTAGACTCCTCTCCTCCACAGCATGATGAGTCATATTCTGCTGGTAGTCTCCTCTCCCCCACAGCATAATGAGTAATATTCTGCTGGTAGTCTCCTCTCCTCCACAGCATGATGAGTCATATTCTGCTGGTAGTCTCTTCTCCTCCACAGCATGATGAGTCATTTCTGCTGGTAGTCTCCTCTCCCCCACAGCATAATGAGTAATATTCTGCTGGTAGTCTCCTCTCCTCCACAGCATGATGAGTAATATTCTGCTGGTAGTCTCCTCTCCTCCACAGCATGATGAGTCATATTCTGTTGGTAGTCTCCTCTCCTCCAAAGGATGATGAGTCATATTCTGCTGTTAGTCTCCTCTCCTCCACAGCACAATGAGTAATATTCTGCTGGTAGTCTCCTCTCCCCCACAGCATGATGAGTCATATTCTGCTGGTAGTCTCCTCTCCTCCACAGCATGATGAGTCATATTCTGGTAGTCTCCTCTCCTCCACAGCATGATGCGTCATATTTTACTGGTAGTCTCCTCTCCTCTACAGCATGATGAGTCATATTCTGCTGGTAGACTCCTCTCCTCCACAACATGATGAGTCATATTCTGTTGGTAGTCTCCTCTCCTCCAAAGGATGATGAGTCATATTCTGCTGTTAGTCTCCTCTCCTCCACAGCACAATGAGTAATATTCTGCTGGTAGTCTCCTCTCCTCCACAGCATGATGAGTCATATTCTGCTGGTAGTCTCCTCTCCTCCACAGCATGATGAGTCATATTCTGGTAGTCTCCTCTCCTCCACAGCATGATGCGTCATATTTTACTGGTAGTCTCCTCTCCTCTACAGCATGATGAGTCATATTCTGCTGGTAGACTCCTCTCCTCCACAGCATGATGAGTCATATTCTGCTGGTAGTCTCCTCTCCTCCACAGCATGATGAGTCACATTCTGCTGGTAGTCTCCTCTCCTCCACAGCATGATGAGTCATATTCTGCCGGTAGTCTCCTCTCCTCCACAGCATGATGAGTCATATTCTGCTGGTAGTCTCCTCTCCTCCACAGCATGATGAGTCATATTCTGCTGGTAGTCTCCTCTCCTCCACAGCATGATGAGTCATATTCTGCTGGTAGTCTCCTCTCCTCCACAGCACAATGAGTAATATTCTGCTGGTTGTCTCCTCTCCTCCACAGCATGATGAGTCATATTCTGCTGCTAGTCTCCTCTCCCCCACAGCATAATGAGTAATATTCTGCTGGTAGTCTCCTCTCCTCCACAGCATGATGAGTCATATTCTGCTGGTAGTCTCTTCTCCTCCACAGCATGATGAGTCATTTCTGCTGGTAGTCTCCTCTCCCCCACAGCATAATGAGTCATATTCTGCTGGTAGTCTCCTCTCCTCCACAGCACAATGAGTAATATTCTGCTGGTAGTCTCCTCTCCCCCACAGCATAATGAGTAATATTCTGCTGGTAGTCTCCTCTCCTCCACAGCATGATGAGTCATATTCTGCTGGTAGTCTCCTCTCCCCCACAGCATAATGAGTAATATTCTGCTGGTAGTCTCCTCTCCTCCACAGCATGATGAGTAATATTCTGCTGGTAGTCTCCTCTCCTCCATAGCATGATGAGTCATATTCTGCTGGTAGTCTCCTCTCCCCCACAGCATGATGAGTAATATTCTGCTGGTAGTCTCCTCTCCTCCACAGCATGATGAGTCATATTCTGCTGGTAGTCTCTTCTCCTCCACAGCATGATGAGTCATATTCTGCTGGTAGTCTCCTCTCCCCCACAGCATAATGAGTAATATTATGCTGGTAGTCTCCTCTCCTCCACAGCATGATGAGTAATATTCTGCTGGTAGTCTCCTCTCCTCCACAGCATGATGAGTCATATTCTGCTGGTAGTCTCCTCTCCTCCACAGCATGATGAGTCATATTCTGGTAGTCTCCTCTCCTCCACAGCATGATGAGTCATATTCTGCTGGTAGACTCCTCTCCTCCACAGCATGATGAGTCATATTCTGCTGGTAGTCTCCTCTCCTCCACAGCATGATGAGTCATATTCTGCCGGTAGTCTCCTCTCCTCCACAGCATGATGAGTCATATTCTGCTGGTAGTCTCCTCTCCTCCACAGCATGATGAGTAATATTCTGCTGGTAGTCTCCTCTCCTCCACAGCATGATGAGTCATATTCTGCTGGTAGTCTCCTCTCCCCCACAGCATAATGAGTAATATTCTGCTGGTAGTCTCCTCTCCTCTACAGCATGATGAGTCATATTCTGCTGGTAGACTCCTCTCCTCCACAGCATGATGAGTCATATTCTGCTGGTAGTCTCCTCTCCTCCACAGCATGATGAGTCATATTCTGCCGGTAGTCTCCTCTCCCCCACAGCATAATGAGTAATATTCTGCTGGTAGTCTCCTCTCCTCCACAGCATGATGAGTCATATTCTGCTGGTAGTCTCCTCTCCTCCACAGCATGATGAGTCATATTCTGCCGGTAGTCTCCTCTCCTCCACAGCATGATGAGTCATATTCTGCTGGTAGTCTCCTCTCCTCCACAGCATGATGAGTAATATTCTGCTGGTAGTCTCCTCTCCTCCACAGCATGATGAGTCATATTCTGCTGGTAGTCTCCTCTCCCCCACAGCATAATGAGTCATATTCTGCTGGTAGTCTCCTCTCCTCCACAGCATGATGAGTCATATTCTGCTGGTAGTCTCTTCTCCTCCACAGCATGATGAGTCATATTCTGCTGGTAGTCTCCTCTCCCCCACAGCATAATGAGTAATATTCTGCTGGTAGTCTCCTCTCCTCCACAGCATGATGAGTAATATTCTGCTGGTAGTCTCCTCTCCTCCACAGCATGATGAGTAATATTCTGCTGGTAGTCTCCTCTCCTCCACAGCATGATGAGTCATATTCTGATAGTCTCCTCTCCTCCACAGCATGATGCGTCATATTTTACTGGTAGTCTCCTCTCCTCTACAGCATGATGAGTCATATTCTGCTGGTAGACTCCTCTCCTCCACAGCATGATGAGTCATATTCTGCTGGTAGTCTCCTCTCCTCCACAGCATGATGAGTCATATTCTGCCGGTAGTCTCCTCTCCTCCACAGCATGATGAGTCATATTCTGCTGGTAGTCTCCTCTCCTCCACAGCATGATGAGTCATATTCTGCTGGTAGTCTCCTCTCCTCCACAGCATGATGAGTAATATTCTGCTGGTAGTCTCCTCTCCTCCACAGCACAATGAGTAATATTCTGCTGGTAGTCTCCTCTCCTCCACAGCATGATGAGTCATATTCTGGTAGTCTCCTCTCCTCCACAGCATGATGCGTCATATTTTACTGGTAGTCTCCTCTCCTCCACAGCATGATGAGTAATATTCTGCTGGTAGTCTCCTCTCCTCCACAGCATGATGAGTCATATTCTGCTGGTAGTCTCCTCTCCTCCACAGCATGATGAGTAATATTCTGCTGGTAGTCTCCTCTCCTCCACAGCATAATGAGTAATATTCTGCTGGTAGTCTCCTCTCCTCCACAGCATGATGAGTCATATTCTGCTGGTAGTCTCCCTCTCCCTCCACAGCATAATGAGTAATATTCTGCTGGTAGTCTCCTCTCCTCCACAGCATGATGAGTCATATTCTGCTGGTAGTCTCCTCTCCCCACAGCATAATGAGTAATATTCTGCTGGTAGTCTCCTCTCCTCCACAGCATGATGAGTCATATTCTGCTGGTAGTCTCCTCTCCCCCACAGCATAATGAGTAATATTCTGCTGGTAGTCTCCTCTCCTCCACAGCATGATGAGTAATATTCTGCTGGTAGTCTCCTCTCCTCCCACAGCATGATGAGTCATATTCTGCTGGTAGTCTCCTCTCCCCCACAGCATAATGAGTAATATTCTGCTGGTAGTCTCCTCTCCTCCACAGCATGATGAGTCATATTCTGTTGGTAGTCTCCTCTCATCCACAGGATGATGAGTCCTATTCTGCTGGTAGTCTCCTCTCCTCCACAGCACAATGAGTAATATTCCTGCTGTTAGTAGTCTCAGTCTCTCTCCTCCACAGCATGATGTGTCATATTCTGCTGGTAGTCTCCTCTCCTCCACAGCATGATGAGTCATATTCTGCTGGTAGTCTCCTCTCCTCCACAGCATGATGAGTCATATTCTGCTGGTAGTCTCCTCTCCTCCACAGCATGATGAGTAATATTCTGCTGGTAGTCTCCTCTCCTCCACAGCATGATGAGTAATATTCTGCTGGTAGTCTCCTCTCCTCCACAGCATGATGTGTCAATATTTTGCCGGTAGTCTCCTCTCCTCCACAGCATGATGAGTCATATTCTGCTGGTAGTCTCCTCTCCTCCACAGCATGATGAGTCATATTCTGCTGG